>CAJUYH010000001.1:161915-187442 GCA_910591685.1 Galerucella tenella
TTTTTTTTTTTCAATCTTGTCTTTATTACTTTTGTGATAGAATTGCCAAAGACCCAAGACATGAATGTCTATTTAATTGTATGACTGTGATCTTGGATTCCCCACCTCGTCATCATTCGCCTCGACATTGAAACATATCGGTATATAAAGCGAAGATCTTGGCGCACTGGTGGACAGTGTTGAGTCGACACAACGCCAATCTGATCATTAATAATAAACAAAAGAGTATAAAATAGCGTGTGCGAAAATGATTGGTAATATTGCACTTGCATTATTGTCAGTGTCATCTGTTTATGGTAAGTTCTTCAATAAATTTCACGAGCCCGACACTATTTATAATTAATTGCCACAATTATTCACACAATTCTATATTATTATTTAGAATTACAATTAATTTTATTATATATTATAACGTAATAAAATAATCGTAAGATAATATTTATTTTTTATTGTTTCTACTAATGTGTATTTCGTGGGAGTTCGATGGCAAATACGATTACACTTGTTGCTAAATTTTTATATTAACAGTTTAGATTAAATATAATGAACTGTGAACTCTTGCTATTGAGAAATATCAACAATAATTAATATTATTAATAATTATCGCAATAATTCTACGTAGAGTGATATGATTATCCAATGTAGGAGCTTGATGTATTTGAAATGAGTGAAATAAGTGTTGCAATCTCTCAAGGGAATCTGCAACACCTACTTTATTCGATTATATATATATTTTTTTTCCCCCATCTTTGGTAGATAAAAAAACAAACATATAAATTCATTGACAATTATTTATGGGATGCAATTTATTTATCGTTTCTTTCTTTTCTTTTCTTTTTTTTTTTTTTTGATTGGGCTGCTTTCGCTTGTACATAAGTACATATCGAAATTTATGTTAATTTATAAATTTCGTGATGTCTGTCTGATGGCGCGTTCGGCAAATAAGGACACGATTCAATCTTGTGCGTGGGCGTCATGCTATAAAACGTCACTAGCAGTTTTACATTATTGAATATATGAATCGGAGAAAAGTATTTTGCACGATTGTGAGAAGCTCTCTGGTGTTTATATTCCATAACGATTGAATGAAAATGTCTGGTTTGCTATCCACATTGCTATTTTAATCTGCTGAAAATTATTGTCATAGCTGAGTTTTGGCGGATTACTGTTAAAATATATTATTGCATATACAAGTTCAAGGTAATCGGGTCGGTATATCACCAACGTCTATAGAAAACTTGTTTCCAATTATTATTGTATATAGTCAATTCAATATCAAGGATACGAAGAAATAGCGGCATGGCCCACTACAATTTACAATCGAATTTGTGTTCAATGGCCCACCACAACTATTCAACACAAACTCGTTTATTTCCATATAAACCAATAAAAAACATGTCAAAATAAAAAAAAACCCCATCCTATTCATTTACAACTGGATATAGAATGTTGAACTATTAAAAGAGCTAATCGTGTTTACACATCACTTACATTATCATTTTTATTTTGAATAATTCATAACAAGACGTCGACCAAATAGAATAGCGAATTCTTTTCTTTATTGGTCATACAAATAATGGAAATAGAATAAAATTTAATTGCCAATAAACAAAATATATTTGCATTGATTAAATTTTATTATAGCACAGGTTTCACCTGATACTCAGCCTGCTACATTGGCTAGTCATCAAGACATAGCGCAACAATGTTTTGGTTGTATATGCGAGGCTGCATCCCACTGTGATCTCAAATCAGGATGTCATGATGGTGTGTGTGGTCCATTCAGCATTACATGGGGCTACTGGGCTGATAGCGGGAAACCTACCCTCAACAATGCAAGTCCTGATACGCCAAGCGGTAAATAACTTTCAATTATTTGTATTTTTGTTTGTACATTGATATAAATATTTGTTAATATCAATATTGTTTGTTTATTTAAATAGCGTACGCGAACTGCGTGAATGATGTCGGTTGCGCTGCTAAAACTGTTCAGGGATATATAGATAGATATGCTCAGGTGAGATCATTGTTGCAGATATATAATTGTGATTAATTGTATTATTCAGAAACTCGTTAATGAATTTGTTTTATAGGATTGCAATGGAGATGGTGTGATTAATTGTGATGATTATGTACGGATCCATCGTCTTGGTGGTTATGGATGCGGTGGTGCCATTGATCCCAAATACATTGGAACATATGACGCTTGCATAAAATATGTCAATAATGTTTGATTATTATTAATGAATAATTAAGGCTATAATTGGAATAATAGACAAACCTTCAAAAGTAGTTTAGCGCTGTCCATTTCATAAGGAATTGGAGGGATATATCAATAGGTTGACTTTGCAGTTATAAAAATATGAATTTAGCAGTAAAGATTCTACCGTAGAATAAATTTTGAATTTTTGTAGGTTAGACTACTATTTCACTCATAGCCTCAATTATTATAAATATTTTTTTTTTTCTCATTATTGCTTCAATATTGAATGTTAATATGTAATTGCGCATTTTATTAAGATTAAAGAGAACGATTGCAAATTTGTATTTACACATTTTATATATTCTGAAATATACAAATTTAAAATTGTAAATATTTTGAGTTAGAAAATGACTGTTGATGAGCGTGCCATGAGAATTCTGTCAACCAATTCCGCACGTTTTTTCAATTTTTCTATATCATTTTCAGGTAATGGCTTTGAATCAATATTTTTCATAAGAAAGTGACTGATAAAGAGCCGCAATCCATCACGTAATGTTTGCAATTCTGCCGACAATGATATACGTTCGAAGACATTGAGACATGCATCAATATTCTCGTGCAACAATATTCCAAGCATCATTTGTCGTAGTAGTCGCATTGTTGGTTTATCCAATTGGCCAAATTGCACGACTTTCAGCATAGAGAGTGGTAATCCCTTTTCAATTAATAAATGTGTTGAGAATTTCGCTAAATTATGCAATTGAATGGTGTTATAATCACAAAGATTTTTTAATTTGTCCCATAATGTATATTTCAATGTTATCTGCAATATAAATGCAATGAAATAATTCAATTTTATGACTTAATATAATAATAAAAAATGGAAAAAGATGACGGTATATTGCAATACCTGATTTTTCCTATCATAATCACAGAATTCTTGAGCGAGAACAGCATAATAAGGATTAAATTTCTTCTCCTGAATGCAACAATCAATTAAAACATAAAAAATTTCTTTTGCCTGTTGATCTTTTAAACCTAAATGATGTAATTTTCTAAAAGCATCCAAATAATCTTCGGCAGTTAATAGAATACAAAAGATATTTCTTCTAATATCAGTATTCATTCTTTGCTTGCGTGCCAATTCCAATATTTTTTCGCTATATTGTACTTTCGTGGTATCAACTGTATTATTATTTTTAGTACTATCAATATTGCCAGTCCAAGCTGAGCCCACTATCCACCATTTGCCTCTTTCATCAACTTTGAGCAAATCGCTCAATGATATATTTAATTCCACGACTGAATTTCCTTTTCTCAAATGAGTTTTAAGCGATTTCTTCAAATGTTCAACATACGTTGGATCATAATTTGGTATTTTATTCATATTATTATTTTTAATTGCCAATAAAATGTCAAGCATGAATTGAATTCTTGTATTTGATGCCGTTGACATTGTTGCTTTCTGTTGGAGCGTTACAATAAGCTCTTTCAATGCAATTGGATCGTCTTTTCTCAATCGAAAACCAACAGTTTTCAATATCAATAAAATCAATTCAATCTCTTTCTCCGTAAATTTTATCACGAGCCTCGACAATATTTGATAAACCAATTGCGAACTATAAACTTTAAAATTATACAAATGCGCAATCATTAATATTAAATTGTCCAATTCTTTATTCTCAATATTTTGCGGTTGATTTATCATTTCATCGAATTTTTTAACAATTGACAGTAAAAAATTGGCGCCAACTTCAGTGCCGACATTGGCATGAAGAATAGTAATTAGCATAATGTGCTCGGCAATGAGACGATCTGGTGTTATTACCGGCGCTACAATTGACTCCATCATCAGTTTCGATAGCAATTCATTCATATTATTTCGACTATTTGACATAAATAATTCATCAATCTGTGTGGCAATATTGTGCATATTGTGTTGTGCCAATCTATTGATCAAACCTTTCAATTGTTTTCGTAAACGTGTTATCTTCGCCGTTTCTTCATAATTTTTATTCAATTCCTTTAAACGTGCACCCGGTGAAATATATTTTTCAGCCATTTCATTAATTACATTGCCATCTTTATCGCGTTTTCTTCCATAAATATCTTCCCAAATTCCGTCATTCAATTCCACCACTTTCATCCCAGTACAATCATTTTCATCATTCGTGACATTTTCGTCCGTTTCACAATCTCTGCTTTCAACAATATTTTCATGGTCTGCTGACATAACCTCATCCGATTCACATTCATCAGCTACCAATTCATTGTCACTATTTGTCGATATAACGTCATCATCTTCAAATTCGTTTAATTCATCATCTGATCCAGCCGCATTATCAGATATTGTCAATGCTTCATTATCATTTTCCTCTACCTCTGTCATCATTGCAAAATCATCTTCAATATCTGACTCTATATCACCGCCTAACAATTGTTTCTCTGTCTCTACAGCCAATTCTCTATTCTCATCATTGCAAAAGTCTAATAAATAATCAAGACCATCAGCTGCAAATGATTTTGGAGTACTTTTGCTCTTACGTTTATTCAATTTCAATTGTTTCTCCAATTGTTTTATTACTCTCTCCTCCCTTTCATTGTCTTGGGCCAATTGGAATTGTCGATGCTTTGCTTGCTGTCTTTCTAAACGTTTTTCCTTTTTCTTCTCACGTTCCACTTTCATTTTTAATTTATCGTTATGATCTATTGGCTTTTTTTTATTGATCATTTTCAAATTGTTATCCTCACGTTTCAATACAAATTTTCCGGAACTTTCATTTTTTGGTCCATGATATTGTGCACGATTAATTTTCTTCTGCTGTCGCTTCTCTTTTCGCAATTCTTTACGTGTTTTTTGTACAACCGCCGGTTTTTTACGTTTATTAAATTTTTTCGTTTTCATTTTTCAAATGTGAGCTTTAAACAATTATCAAATATACATGTATAACCTCAAATGATATATCCAATAAATTTTAAATACTGCTGTGACACATGGGATGTGCCAAATAAATGTCACTGAATCAAAAAAATTCCCTAGGACATTCCGTGGACACGGTATACCATATCTACGACTATGTGTACTCAGTGTTGAGTATCTTTTTAAATTACCCGCGGAATATTCTAGGGAATTATATTGCTACGCTATAACCTGAAGTTTGCTGAGTAAATAGTGGATTGGAATGAACAAAATAAAAAACATGTTGGCTGCACTTATACCATGAAGTTGAATTCACTGTGGCGGCAATCACAATTTATATCTCAGTTTAACTCTTTCATTATACATATATAAACGATGAACGACCATGCGCACCACTAACTCTTAACAATCGCGACACCTGCTGCAAGAATATTGCCATGTTATCCTCGTCGATCCAGTTACAAAGTCACTCTGTCATAATAAACATGCGTCGCAGCTCCACAATCAAATTCGACATGGAGTCCAAAGATATTTTGTTTACCAATTTTTCGTGTTCTCTCATTGATTATTTCATATTGAAATATATCAAATCAATTTTAAATACACCAAATAAAATGTAGTTTATCACAATATTATCAAATACAACTGTCGTGGTGATAATCACTCGACAAAAGGCCAAAAAAAAAATAAAAAAAACATAAAATAAAATAAAATATCCAAAAAGTCCAATGAAGGATTGTGCCATTGTCAATTTGAAGGTTATTCCAAATTAAATAGAGTTTTTATTGACAATTGGGTGGGGAAAATATGGCGAGTTCGCCGACAATCAGTATTGAAAATCAAATTGACAGTTTCCTTGAACAATTCAAGAGGAGCGGCACCAAAATAATGGAGGACACTGTCAGAGGAAATTACAACGCAAGCAGTAGTATTAGTCGCAGTAGGAGCGGCAATCTTGACCTCGAGGTTTTAGAGGCCGGTAAGTTTTATCATAACTTCCACTCACTTTACATCACTTTTCCGGTATTATGACCACGAAGAATGGCATTCATTAATAAATTACATTGCAATAATAATAATAATAATAATAATACAAACCTCTCTTACAAAACCTACATAATTGCATTGATATAACAAATACAAGAAACAATAACAATCCTACAATTTTTTTCTATTATCTAGAACAATTAACTAAGTGAAAACGAATGAAAAAAAAAAATTGTATACGCATAGCAGATGTTCTCCAACTGTTTATTTAAATATCGCTACAATTTTCTATTCTATTTAGTATTCTTATCTTTCACATTTAATTTATCTTGAATTTATTTCTTTTTATTCCTTCCAACACCTTCATCAGTCTCCAAGATACATCCAAAATATTATTATTGAATATCACTGAATAAAAATTATTTTAAAATAAATAAATATACAAATAGTGAGAGTGAAGTCACGTGCAATTACTACTGCTTTATTAAATTTCCAAATCATTTCAAATATTTTATAGTTACAATTTTATGTATGCATTAATAATATATACATATATAACTATTATAATGTTTTATAATAAATTGTAAAACATTAGTATATTTTCCATTTTATTTTTATTAACAATAAATATATGATACTCTGCATATCCAAAGTCTCAAGCGCAGTCTCAAGTGCATACTACAATTTATCAACATAAATACATATATATATATATATTTTTAGCTTGCTGTATATGTATATGTGGCGGTAATAAGTTGTATAGAGTACTCGACAGTGCCGCCACTCTTCATCCACATACTCACAATCAACCAACCCATTGGCGTTTTATCACACCGCGAATGTAACGTTGATGGTGTTGCGGGGACTTTGCGGTGAATTCAAGAAGGTGCGCAAGGGTAAAATACCGGTGTATTATAAAACATCCTATTGATCATTAAAAAGACGCATACCCATAGACCAATACACATGAACAATATACCAGTGGATTTGCCACTATTATGTGTAATTATTGTTGATGCATCAACACCATAACTATTTATATCATGATCAATATCATAAGCGATCAGTGTTTTTTTATTGTTCTGTGAATATTTTTGGTGAAATTTATATACAAATTGCCACGGGGGGATTGTGTTGAGTGAATATAAAGCAGTTTTATAAACGTCCACTGGTTTTTTTTTTCTTTTCTCTTTTATAATCGAGATATATTGGCAAAAAAAAAAAAAATGTCGTCGTGCGATTTAGTTAATCAACGACGTAAATCACATCATTGTTGCAATTGTCCGTGTCATCAACACTGCTCTACCAAATGTTCAGGTTTGACATTGCCATGTTTATTACATACATTTAATTATTTTAATGGCATAATTTTTTTTTTTGAATTAATATTGATTAATTATATGTAATTATGATGAGGATAGGATTATTGATAGAATTGAAAATTGTTTGGTATTTATAATTCAATGGATTCAATTTATTACTCTGGTGGTTATGTTATTTTTTTATTTTTTTTTCGTTAATTGATTTTTATTGTGGTAGTTGAATGGCCAATTGAAATTCATTCAATACACAGATTAGAGTGTGTAGATAAGGCAATAATTTATTTATAGTCTGTGCAATTTAATTCAGTACTTTTTATTACAGTGAATATACAACAATTGTGATATAAATCAAGATATTATTTTTAGCATTGCATAGTTGGGTTGGAACAAAAGGTTTCCTTTTGCCATTTTACTTAAAAATGTTTATATGTACGCACGCACATGTGGTCTTGAAAGCCCTTTCCCTTTGCGCCAATGCATCGCCGCCTGTCTTATTCTCACCCACACGATGCTCCCCAGGGCTGTCATAAAATATATTTCATGAAAATCAATACTCTTTCACATACACGATTGCATATATAAATTATAATTTACCATGAAATATTTCATTCACGTAATATTAGCCAATATAAAAATTAATTATTATTCGGTAATGTTAATCATTTTTTTTTTTTTTTTCAATTTAAAATAGCTGGTGATTTGATGCAAGTGAATGTCATATTAAAATGATTAAAAAAAAATGTTTATTTCACGTGTGAGATGAATATTAAAATAAGTTATTATAAATACAATTGATACAGCTGAAAACACTGTGATTGTGATGTACATATGTTATTTGTTTGCTTCTTATATCAACAATGGAAAATATTTTATGAAAGTGATACGGCCCTGAGGTAAAATCTCCCACGGCGCGTGTGTTGGTTGCCATGAAAAATTACATTCGCCATTATCGTTTGCATTTGTCCATTGTATTTTGTGATAATTTAACATAATAAACGTGAATATTCGTGTTTGAAATTGTTCTATTAAATGATCGCAGTGTTCACTAAAAATGCAAAAATATTTTTACAGTATAAATGAATCAATTAAATTTGTGTATATGGTAAGTAAAGTTTAATCCATTGGTAGCCTATAAAGACGAAAATTGACAAAGTCGCAGTCGTGCCAGCGACTTTCGACCTTCTGCTTCTATTCACTTTAAACTGCTCGAATATGACTGTGTCTCTGTGATTATTTAAAAACACACGTGTAAAATCACAATACGATTAATAATAATATTTAATAATTAAATATTATTTATATTATGTTTAACAAATAATTAAAATACGTTTGAATTGAATAAAATTAAATATTAAACAAAATGTTATTTTTATTTCAGAATGAAACAAGTGCAAAAATTAAATAAACAATACGCAATGGATGAATCAATAGTGAAAAATGAGTTGGGTATTGACGATAATAAACAGACAGATGGCGATCAGGTAAATTAATTATTGCATTAATGCTATTTATCAACTCAACTAACCTCAAAATATTTATTGTAGACAATGCAACATTTGGCGAAAGTGCACGAGGACAATGGTGTTTGCACCAAAAATAAAACAATAAATGCAATATCAAAAGCAAAGAAAGGTAAATTGTGTCGTGATACGAAGTATGATCCAACTAAATTGGAGGACAGTGTATCGCAAGTATTGCAACGTTTTAAATATGGATGTGAGTGCCAAGACGATCAGTGTTTCAATGGATTGAATCCCGAATCAGTTTATCGTCATCGATTAAACATCGCTGAATTAACAAAAGCCGAACACGATATGTATTTAATGGGTGTGACAATGGCATGTTTAACTGATCCTCATCAAACGGCTAAGCATACAGAACGTCGTAGATTACGCGCGCAATATGTTTATCAAGGACGTCGTGTTTGTTTGGATGCATTTCTGTATCTTGAAAATTGTACGCATTATCAAGTGAAGAGAATAAGGAAACATCTTATAACACACGGTGTGACACCACGAGTCCACGGTAATCATGGTAAAATACCGCACAATACATTTTCATTGGACATTTATCAAATTGCCACGCAATTTTTGAAGAATTTTGTCAAACAACAGGAGAAAAATCAACGAACAAAAGCAATAAAAAATGCACCATTACATCTACCATCGGAAATAACACGAAAGACTGTACACGATTTATATAAAGACTATTGTAAATCATCATCGCCAAGTATAAAAGTAATGGGATATTCGACATTTCGTAGATTTATGAAAGTACAATTTCCCCAAGTTAAATTTGCTAAATTGGAATTTGTTGTTCGTCCACAATCAACGCAGAATAATATTAATAGCACGATAATACATTCGGATATTCAAGAATTGGATAAACTTCCGATGAAATCAGTTGAATTTGTAACAGACCATACAACAATGGATTTAATGCCAATTGTTTATGCCAGTAATGAAATACAGCAGCAAAATACTTATATTATAACGCCAGTAGAAAAATTGGAAGGTGGTGGAATAAGTTATCGATTGACTGCAGGTGGAGTTATTGTCAAGGGATCGGATTAGCTCAATAAAATTAGTCAACAATCATTTGTAATGATTTAAATAATTTAATAACACATTATCTATTCCATATATTGAAATGGAAAAAAAAAACGTCTGGTCATAATTGTAATTAGTCATAATTTTAATTAATAGTTACTATAAAACCTTTCATATAGTGTTTTTTTTTCCTTCTACGTGATAGTTACATCCCTCCTGACATTCGCTCTCGCAATTTTGTCATTTAAATGTAATAATTCATTTTTAAATGATCTTAATGAGATGTGTACTTGCATAAATGTGGGATGTTAAATTTTTATTATATATACATGTATATTGTCTTCATGAAGTGAAGACTCTAAATATTCATTATATGAAACGTAGACATTAACCCAAGCCCCATACAATTTTTTTTACACTGAAACACCATATACGTAGAGATATAGTAGAGATTATATGTGAATAAATAGCCATAGTGAACTGAGGTCAGACACCTCTCGCATTCTTATGCAGACATGAAAATTTATATATTCTCATAATTGTTGAATGCCAGACATGCAGAGTTAATCAAACAGAAGAATCCCCACCAGCGTTTCTCATTTATATAAACGCTAAATAGTACCGATTTTTATTAATTTTTCAAAGTGAAATAAATTTTTTGCATTACTATTTTTATTGTTACAATATAAAAATTTTCAATACTATATAATTGACTCGCTGCTATTCTCCAACATAATCACCAATTATTTATTCTCCCATAAAATTTCTTTCATATTCGCTATTAATCAAAATAATTAGAGAGAAATTATTCAATCATTTGCGAGTAATTATTGAGTAAATAATAATAGTTGTTTTGTATGGCAATACAATGACATTAAATATCACTTGACTCCTACTTTGGATTGAGAGCCTCTTCACTTTACAGTTAGATTAGTGATATTGTGGATAAAGGCGGGAACTATTTGAGATGGTAGGAATGAAGCAGGTCACTTGAGTGCATCTGTCGGGGCCAGAGGCCTTTCCAACCAGTTCATTGCGGGAGTTGATGCCACATTGCCTGACACACACGTGTAATAATAAAGTAGTAAAGCCAATTTTTATTTTCATTTCGTTTTATCAATTGAAAACGAATTTTTACATATATATATATATGGCGTTGCAATTAATTTTATTTATTTATTGACAATTGATTGGTCATTAATTTAATTTTATAGAGCAATAATTAGTTGATTGTATTGAGCGAAAAAAATTTTTTGTGTCAAATAAAAATTCCGGGTCATCCGAGACCGCATTTCTTTATAAGGTATTGATTGCAATCTGCACATGAAAGTAAATAGAACGAAATGAAAAATTGTTTTCACTGGACGATTTATGTGTACGCAAAATTATGACTATTTTTTATTTGGAAAAAAAAAATAATAAACGCAGTATTTCATACAATTATTATGAAAATATATTTTGGAAAATAAATAATTTATTGTATTATTAAATAAAACGATGTTATTCATTCGAATGAAACGAAAAGGAAGATATATTTTTGTTATCATGTTTAATTGAATGTAAAATATTATTGGTATACTTCCATTTGTATAACAATTGACGTATAATTTACAGAAGATGTTGAGAGTATGACTGGTGAGATTGAAAATGGAGATTTGGCCGTTCGAGATGTTGCTGATCTACTTCAACATCAATATGCTATAATTGCTGGTAAGTCAATGCATATCATTGCCATTGACGTGTTTTTTTTCTTAATAACATATATAACTGATGAAAAGAATTTCTCGATTATTTTTAAAATTGAATTTGTTGAAATGATTGGGAAAAATCCGTTAAAAAACCGGTTGTCGCACCCGCTGAAATTTCAAAATCCCAACAGATATTTTTTTTTGTATTTATCACTTATGACAAATTTGAAACGGGATTTGTTCAATGCATTAATTATTAAAAGATAGAATTATATTATTAACAATTAACAATACTTGTTCTTTGATTCTTGTTGTCTCTGGACATTGTAGGTGGTAAAACACGGGACGGTTGTCCAATAATAACATTCCCCGACAATGGAAACTTTCACAATGTAAACGATTTGGATTATCAGCGACTCATGCTGTATCTCACCTCAGTACCAACGTGAGTAATTGCAAGAAAATCATTATTTTTGCCAACAATACTATGGCATTTGTGTTGCGATATACTGCATATTTCCATATACAGTCTTCAAGAAGCTGATCTAGGATTTCACTTGATTATCGATCGACGTAGTGACAAATGGAATTCGGTAAAAACTGTCCTCATCAAAATTTCCGTGAGTACTTTATAATAATTTACAATTCAAAATCAATTTCATAATAAACACAAAATATATTATTCATTAAATGTCATTATTTTTTCATATATTTTATATTTTAGGCATTTTTCCCTGGACTTGTTCATGTTGCCTATGTACTTAGGCCTGTGGGTTTTCTTCAAAAAGCCATATCCGAAGTTTCCAATAAGCTCTTTCGTGAAGATTTTAAATTTCGAGTTATTGTTTTGGCAAACATCACGGAATTACATGACTTTATTGACAAAGATCAATTGACAGAGCAACTTGGCGGTGATTTACCATATTGCCATTCAACTTGGATTCAAAATCGAATTGTGAGAGAATAGTTATGTATATATATATATATGGTAATATTAATTGAAATTAATAAAATACGGATGTGTATAATATTTTTTTAGAGCTTGGAAAAATTTTCGTCCATGACTCAAGACGTGTCACTTGCATTGGACTCTTTCACACGACGTTTGGCAGAAATCGAATTTCCCAATAATACAATAGCAACAACAAGATTATTAAATCAACAGCAGACTGAGTATAATGAGTTGAAAGAGGAAATTTTGAGCGCGGCGAGACATGGCGAGACGCTATTGGATAATGTACGACAACTGACTGGCAGAGGAACTGCCGATCGGTTAGGAAACGTTGCAGCTGTGGAAAGGTATACACAAACGCATATTCGACTGAGAAAAATTATTATTCAAAAATTGAGATAATTTTTTGAAGAGGTGAATGATATATTTTATATAAAACAATTTATCAACAGGTTACTGGTTCAACTTGAGGAAACAGAACGTACCTTTGATCTATTCTGGTCACATCACAGCTCTCGGCTGCGCCATTGTCTGGCATTGCGACAATTCGAACAAGATTTTCGAGAATTACAAGCAACATTGGATCAACATCTCAAAACAGTGGATGAAATGACGGAGGTTGGTGAGACTCAGGTTCGCGTAGATCAACTTGTACGTGACACATCGTCATTTCAAAGAATATGCAGGGTACGTTAAGTTTTATTTATTAATTATTTTGTCGACAGTCTTCAATGACAAAGATATTTGTCTGCAAATTGAACAATATTAAATATCAATTGGCACAAAAATACGATTGTTGCACAATATGCACCAAGTGATGAGCACAAAATTTGTATCAAGATCAAAACACTGATATAAATATATATATATATATATATATATATATTTATTATATATACAATGCACATAAGCACAAATGGTACTTTGCATCGCTTTTCCACTTTTGTTTTTGTCGATAGTCCTATTTGTTGCATACCATGTGGATTTGGGTTTTGGTAAGCAGCAAAAATCAACAAACTAAATATATTATTATATGATAGAAGTATTCAATCTTGCGTATTGCAATATAATGTTATTATTGTTTTAATCAATTATATATACGATTTAATTTATACGTCAAAGCAACAATATTTAAATGTTTTGTTATTTACAAAAATTGATTGGAATTTTAACGATATGCAATTTAACGTTGTATTTTACAATTTTTATCTTCGTTTATTTGCATTACTTTTGTACTTATTCAATTCTTTTTATTTAAATTGAGTCCAGTGCAATCACTTTAGATACGAATAATTTTGTTGCTCAATGTTGCTGTGAATAAAAAAATATATTTATACACGGACATGATTTTATACTAAATATTATGATGAAATGAGGGGTAAAGTTGACTCTACATCATTATATTTTTAATACTCCTTGCAACATGTCATAATTCGCCTAAAAATTTATAACATTTCATGAAATGTTAATGTGTCCTAGACATACAATTAATGCACAGGTGAATATTTAGTATAAAATTATCTCCGTGTACAGGGATGAAAGCTATTTATTTATAAGCATGTCACGATTATTTTTCAACAAATATGACAGAAACTTCTGCACGTACAATAGAAAATACATACTATCCGCAAGGCTGCATAATATTACAATTATAAATGAATACATCACATGCTTGTTATCTACTCTATTCTTCAAGCGAAAATAATATTTCATGTATATATTTATCAAAATAAATATATTAGTAGAATAATTTATTATAAATTAAAACGGATAAAACACTGTGTAATGTATGTTAAAAAACAACAAGAAAAAATGAAACATCAGTTGATAAATATTGATTTGTAGGGTGATATCGATCGGGCGGAGGAAGTAATTGCTGCAGGACAACAATTACTCAATGGCCGTCATCAATGTCCAACTGAAGTGGTGGAACCAAAATGTGCGGAATTGCAACGAGTATGCACAATACTTAGTCAACGATTGGAGAGACGACTGCACACTCTTACAAAGTGTCGTGAATTAATGGAGCGCATTGATAAGGTAACAAATTTAATAGTAATAAATTGAATTGTCAATTGAATTAATCAATAAATATAATTTGCAAATAATAATAAAAACTTTATTGTTAGGCTAACGCATGGTGTACAAGAGGTATTGAACTGCTCGCATCACAAAGTAATACAATTTCAGCAGCAGATCAGGCTCTACATGAGCTTGAACAATTGGTTGAATCCGCTGAAGAATTTCATCATCCTCGATGTATCTTCGAGGATTCAATTGTGCCAGAGACGAAGGCATTAGTTGCACAAGTAAAATAATAAATAGTGTACATAATTCCTCTCTATTTATTGAAGTGTTACTTGAATAAATAATTGTTTATTTGAAGGTATTACAACGTATTGAGGATGTTACGATGATGTGCGAAAAGCGAATTATAATTTTGAAACAGCAATTGTTGAAGCCTGCGAGACCTATTCAAACAGTTACACCAGAACCAGCAAAACCACTTCAGACATCGCCACAAATTATTAAACCGGGGAGAATATTGAAGAAGGCAAACACAATGCCGAAGGTAAATATAATTATTTGATATTTTAATTGAGTGGGAATTGATTATTTATCCGGTGTATGTTTGTTTTAAGATGGAAATGGGCCCTATTGAAGGCGGTGATTCTTCATCGCCCGAGAGTGAGCCACGTGATGTTGAAGCATCGAGACTTAAACGCGGTCACGTTTTAACTGAACTCGTTGAAACTGAACGTGCGTATGTTGCTGAGCTTGGCTCTATCATTAAGGGATACAAAATGGAAATGGCAAATGAATCAATGGCACATCTTTTGCCAGTTGGATTAATTACAAAAGCCGATGTACTATTTGGAAATATTGAAGAGATATATCATTTTCACGGTGATACTTTTTTACGTGATTTGGAAAATTGTATTTCTAATACAGAATTAGTCGCGCTGTGTTTTGTACAGCGACGCGAAATATTTTTTCGTTTGTATAGTTATTATTGCCAGAATATACCGAGGTCTGAACGATTGCGCGAAGAAATTCAAAGTGAACCACAATTTCTCGCTGCTTGTCAACAAAAATTGGGTCATAAACTTCCATTAGCTGCTTATTTACTTAAACCTGTTCAACGTATCACCAAATATCAATTATTACTCAAAGATCTTCTCAAGTATAGCGACGAGGCTGCATGCTGTACAGAGCTTCAAGAGGCATTGGATTGTATGCTAGTTGTTTTGAAATGTGTCAACGATAGTATGCATCAGACAGCCATAACCGGTTTCGGGGTATGAAGAAAAAAACGGAAAAAAATGATTTATCTTAAAGTCCAATCTGTGAATATCGTCTTTTTGGATTGTATCAATTTCACATTTTAATTATTGGTATTTTTCAGGGTGACTTGACTGTTCAAGGTGAACTTTTACTTCAAGGTTCGTTCAGTGTTTGGAGTAGCAGTAAACGCGAGCGTTTATTGAGACTAAAACCGTCTCAACGTCATATTTTTTTATATGAAAAAGCAATGATATTCTGTAAACACAGTAAACCACAAGCTCACAATAAAGCAACTTATCACTTTAAACGATATCTCAAAGTAAGAATTTATCATTGGTATATGAGATTGAATGATAAAGGTTTAAAAAAAAAACATAACCTCAAATAAATACATAGGTGTGAATAAAATATGTAAAGTATTTAATTGATTATTAGATGTCACAAATTGGCCTTACCGAGTCGGTGAAAGGTGACACACGGCGATTTGAAATTTGGTTACAAGGTCGCGCTGAAGTTCACACAATACAAGCGTCAAGTATTGAAGTTAAACAATCCTGGGTTCGACAAATAAAAGGTGTTTTAATGTCACAATTGGCTGAATTAAAGGGGAAACAAAATACAGCACTTGCTAAATCCAATCACAAGTATGTATCAATTCAACTTTCATTTTTATTTACAGAACTATTAATCAGTATGTAGTAAGTAATATTCTATTAATTGTTACAGACCACTTCGACAAACGATATCTTGGGAAGCGCAGGGTGTCAATGTGTCCGGTTCATTGCGTACACTTTCTGTTGATGGTAACAGCGTTTTATCACACGTTACTGATGTTTCGCAGTCAACAGAAGATGACGTCGCTTGGAGTTCTGAGAACAGCAATACAGATGACGAAGATGCATTTTCAGAAAATCCAGGACCAGCACCTGTAAGTTCACTATTGTATATATGTAATAGACTTCAGTCAACAGTTCACATTAATATAAAATTGCAATGGGAGAATTAAATATAATTTATTTTTTTTACAGGGCGGCCGATATGTTGCATTGGCGGATTATTGTGCGGTTGGACAGTCAGAGGTGACGATGCGGGAGGGCGATCATCTGGAGCTGTTAAAGGTTGGTTGTGCTGGTTGGTGGTTTGTTAAACTTATTGGCACTGGTATAGAAGGATGGGCACCAGCTGCATACTTGGAGCCAGTTAGTCGAAAAACCTCACGGAGTTCACAATCGGTTAATAGTCAAGAGGCCATATGAAATAGGCGTCTAACACACTAGATAGAATTATCCAGTGTGTATTAGATTGTTAAATAAAATTGTCTTCAAAATTTCAGTTGATTGGCGTGTGGGATTAATCAAACATAAGTAAAATAATTCGTTGCATGATGAATTGTTCAAAGGTGGAAATGAGAGATTTTGTGTCTAATGAGCAAAAAAAAAATGAAGAGACGTGCAGATTTATTGTGTAGGTAGTACATTTATTGTGAATATAGAATAATCGGACGGTTTATAGAAAGAATATCTACTTTATGCCAGAGATTTTTTTTTTTCGTTGTGAATTTATTGGAGGAGGATTCCAGGTTATTTAGTTAATAAATTTCTCAGCATTTATATATGCTTCTATTTATATTATCGTTTAGGACGAGCTTCAATGGACTGATTTTATTCCTCAGTTCAAATAAAATTGTTATTGCAATATTAATTTATAAATATTTTGACTGAGTTAGTTGGTAAAAAAAAAAAGAAAGAAAGAAGAAAATAGTAATTTAACGACAAAATATTGTACTAATGTACTGTATATTGTGAATTGTCTCTTGATGATGGCAGTATTTTATTCCATGTATCTTCAATTTCTCGACAAAGTTCGTTGTAGAGGCTATGTATATAACATATTCTGTTTTACCAGATATTAATTACGTACAATATATATTTTTTTCTTCCTCTTGTTTTTTTTTTTTCACACAAAGTGTGTAAATTGATTTTATTTATTGAGGCGATATGAGTTATCAATGAAATTGATACAAAATTGAATCTCATTGCCATATATAATATATTAAAATAAATTATTGAACTGCAATGTTGAATATTTTCGACTTTTGGTGTATCAATAAAACGATATTGCCAGCAACAACAACACAGGAAAAGATAATTTGATGAATTTAGGTTAGAAAGCAAGGAATTCAAAGCAGATTTTATTATAAATAAATAATAGACTTCCATGTCGACAAGAACACAACACCAATTGTTATGCAATATATATAAATAGCTTATTAATAAATACCGGAGAATTTATCTTCTTGGCATTTCAAAATGAAACAATGAATGATAATGCAATATGCAAATGTTTTTCATATACAATAATAAATTTTTCATCATCAAAATGGATACGCACATGAGTTCTACATTATCAATTATATAATATAAAATAGCAATTTGGTATTTTACAAACATCGAAATGCAGTATGTCAAGGATATATATTATTTATGATTCCACTAGAAGGTTTTCCTTTATACGCTGTGTCGGCAAATGTTTTTATGAAAAAAATTCAATCTGTTCACTGATTGTTTATTGTTCTTTATTGCAATCTAAACAATCACCGAGTTTGACTCGGTATCACAGAACATTTTTTATACGAGCAATTATATTGACAAGTTATTTAGGCAATCGAAAGAGGAAAAAAAAAATAAAAAAAAGGTATTAGATGATAAAAATAAGAAGCAAAAGGCATTTTGTAAGGAGTACAGAATAAATAGACAATAATATTGTCGATTATTTAAAAAACAAGACGATATTTTACACCCTATGTCGTAATAAAGGCAAGTAATAACAAAACACCAATTTTTTATATAGCAAAACAAATAATCGCAAAGAAAAATGTTTGTTGGGAGATACAGTCATTGATGTGTGGTGTTAGGTTTATTTATTTATTTTGAATACCATTTGAATATCAATAGAAATATATGAAATTCAAAATGGAATATTATAAATGTAATAGATTCGTTCGTATTAAATGTTGCGACATGATCAGAATAAAAATTTTAAAAAGTAGTAAACTTACTCTGTACTTTTTATCACGAGCGAATTATTTAAATGATCCAAAATATATATATATATTAATATAATTTCCTATATGCATTGTAATGCTTGTAACCGTGGCCATACACACATACACGCACGTTTAAGTCTGCTGATTATCATTCACTATTGGCCATCTCAAACAATAATTCAATATCCCAAATGTTTCATTCGTCAAGAAAATTAATTCTGCGAAAAATAAAAACAAGAAACATATCAGATTTATTTGAGAAAATTGAGCATCAACCATACCAATAAATAACTTCAATTTCCAAAATCAAAAACCATGGGAATGTTCAATATTTTGGCCCATAAAAAAAATGGCTATCGCTATAATTTTTCACATACAAAAATTGGGATTTAAATGTCGAGGAATGGTCTCATTTTTTGCATATAGAATAGATTGCTCTTATATATATATATATATATATATATATATATATATTGTTACGTTATTATAAATAAAAATCATAGATTATAAATAATGCGCGTAATATGGTAGTAAACTCATGATGTTTACATAATGTAAATTATGTGGATGAAGATGAGATATTTTAATTTGAATTTCGGGACAACGCTTAAACTCGCGTTTGCAAAGAAAAAAAATTTGAATAAATAAAAAAATGAAGCAATTATCTTGTCATTTTATTGGATCTACAATGTTATTAGTTTAAATAATAATGGAAGCCAAAAACGTGATATATTCTGGTAGAGTGAAGTCACTGAATTGCAATAGTTTAAATAAATAACTTTTTGTAAATTGGAGCATCAATAAATTAATTTTATTATTCGGAAATGAATTGCGATTCAATTGTTGTTTATCTGTATATTATTATGTACAATTAAAGAATTGTATAAGATTGATATTGCATTAAAATCAAACATCAATCGTATGAAAGGTCTATTGTGTTTTTTTTTATTGGTCATGTGCATTTTTTTGAATACATAGTTTTCGGAATTTATTCAATTATAATTATTTCTATAACACACAAATGGATATTATTTATTGATAACGTGTTTGTGAAGTCTTCAATACGCTGCATGTGATGTAAGAAAATTTGCTATTTTTGTTTTTAATGTTCTCATGTAATCCTGATACATTATTTTATTTCACTTCGTTGCTAAACATTTCCAATACCGCAATACTAAAAAGATATTCAAAATCTTCCAATTACACTTTTCACAAATGCATTATGGTAATGAAATGTATCAATAATTATTATAATTAATTGAAAATAGTGCAAGGATGAAAAAACTCATCAATTGATAATAATAATTTGCATCATATTTTATACAGTTTTATATATTAAATACCTGGTAATGGTTCACAAATTTCATATGGATCTCCCACATAGCATTCAGCACACGAGCAGGAAAATTTGTGATGCCGTGCATGACACAAACTATTAGTTCCGCATGAGCCAGGACATACATTTTTGCATTCTCCTTTTATACATTTTTGAATTTCGGAACATGGTTCGTCAGTATTGTTACAACTTGGATGAGATTTGTCGTCTATTCATTTAATACATTTACATTAGTGATTGATTGTGTCTAAAACTTAGTATCAAAAATTGTCAATTATAAATATTGAAATTGAAAAAAAAAATTCTTACTAAACATCCAAGTAGATACGACACCGAATATTCTTGTGAATAAGGATTCTGAAGCCGATTCAGAAAATAGAATTGTTGCTAATACCAAAAATAAATATACTTTAGACACACTCATAATGAAATGTTACTATTGACCATACGAATGAACGTTCACTTGGAGTAATAAATCATTTTTGATGTCCAGTTATTTTTATTGAGGCCATACATGTTTTGTTTTGACAGAGAACATTGTTATGTGAAAAGAAATACTGCATTTATTTCACAAAAATATTTTGATATTACAATATTCGATAAAAATCGGGAATTATTGCCAAATAATCTGAGAAATCATGGTTGAAATGTAAAATATATTTCATTTGTTTGATCCATATATTTGTTTTTCGTGTTCAAACATAAATAAAGTATTTCTTCCGGTTGGTTTGTGTGTTTATTTAAATAATGCAGTATTCAACAAATAATTGCCACATTAATGTTCTATCTCCTAAACAAAAATGAACTTCTCTCCATAATTTCACAATTATGATATTTAATTGATTGGAAATGTTTTCCTTTTTGGCACTGACTGTTACAGATAAGGAGACATATCAGTTGTAAATAATCGGGGTGCAACATAACCTCCACAGCCAGATTTCTTTCTATAGAATAATCCAATGCCACCAAGAGGAAATTGTGTATGAGTTTCGACAGGTTGTGCATCGATATAAGGAATTGTACTTTGACCACCATCTCCCCGTAACGAACTATGTTGAAACTTGATAAGTTTATTTGTTCCAGAATCATAATCATGTCCAGTACATTTGCTTGAATCTTTCAGATTGTCAGTATTTATTGCGATTCTATAAAATATCACATGGAATAATATATTAAAACAATCCAGATATAATTCAACTACAAAATGATATATCCTATACCTCTCTCGCATGTAATCTGCTGTGTTAAGAAGATCGCCGCCAACAAACCAAGCAGTATCTCCTACATTCAATTTACCAATCTCTGCATTAATCAGTGTTCCTCGAACCTGAAGATAAAAACCTTGTGGCGAAATATTACGATACCAAATCCGGACTCCTAAAGAATACATTAAATATTAAATATATCGATTTAATGATGTAATTTATCGCAAAATTGATAAAAAAAGTTACCAGTAACGGCATAATTAGGTGGCACCATCACGTCATCGAGATACAGTTGTCCAGAACATTCAAATAACGTTTTATAATACATCCCTGACTGTATATTCGATCGTTGATCATCAAGTTTTTTCCATTGCGTCGAATTTTTGAACGCATTAATAGATAACATATTGCCTTGTTTTATTTGAAGATGTATCGCGCCATCATAAACAACAAACTGAATCCCAACAACAACCCTACAAATATACATCAATAATTAATAAACTAGTGATATTAATTAATAATAATTCGGAATTATTGTACTCAACATGTTATTTTCAATATCTGAAAGTTGAGAAGTGATAGAGATACGTGAAATTCCTGCATTATTTCTATAATCTGTTATAATACTAGAACATGCACAGACATTGCAGGAGGACTTGGTGATTTGATGGCCAATGCCACGTTTCAATTCAGTAGGACATGTTTTACCCTCGCCATAGGTATCATAATCATACTTCCACCACAAATATTTTCGAGTTGAGCCAGGTTTCTGTATCAGATGAATTATTGACAAGTATTTTTATAATGCATCCAATCAGTTAATATTTATAATTATTTATACTTACTGCTGGGCACAATATAACAGACTCGGTGGGTCCTATATAATGACAATTGTATATTTTTTGATTATATGTATCCACTATAGCCATGGAATTATCTAACTTTTGACAATGTGGAACACAAATTTGGTTGCGCCATTCCGTTGACTGTGGACGTTGTTGATCAAACAAGATAATTCGATGATAATTAACGAACTCCAAAAAATTAATATCTGGTAAGTAAGCAAAAAAAATAAAAAATATACAGGATGAAAACTAGAGAATACTTTAATGAAATAAAACAAAAAAAAATGTAATTTATACTTACCACGGTTTGGACGATTTACATCACATCGGTGAATAACCCGTGGAAATAAAGTGATGATGTCACTGAAGTACTCATAATAGTCATTCACTCGTATCTCAAAATTATTTTTAGTGGTATTTAACTCGGTAGCATAATCAATAGCTGTAAGAATAAATTATACATAATGAATTGGGTGATTTTATAATTGATTTATATGTTTTCGATTTAAAATAATTGATATAATAGCTCTCACATCTAACCAAATGTTGATCAAGTGAATAGACATAAGTTAATATTGTCAATCCTTGCATCTCTGCCAGCAGTAAATTAACATAGATGTAATATACATATTGCTGAGCTGACATAAACTTGTCACAGTCAAACCCATCATTCTCCTAATGAAATAATATTGTCATTAATTTATAAGATATTTGTTTTTCCTTTATTTTTCATACATGAGCTAACCTCTAAATCTGTGATTGTCTGTTGCATAAATCCGGGCATAATATACGGAGTTGATGGAAATATAAGCTGACGGATTGAATCAAGGGTATTTGGTAAATTATGCGGGCCCCATAATATACTATCAACAAAATGGTCTGCAATTTTATCAACTCGGTGTCTTCTATTTCTGATCTTTTTGATATAATTGAAAATATGATTTACACTATTCATAAGATCATTGAATTTTTTCAATTCCTCAGATCGATCATGTTCATCTGTATTACTTTTATTAGTGATAAATGTGAAGTGTTTAGGAAGTTTTTGAGCTACATATGTCAGATATATATCATATTTATGGGAGTATTCTTCGAAGTCTTTCATTAGTACATCGAGTTCCCCCATTGAAGTACTATCAATGTTTTTTTTCATACTGTAAAGTTGTGTTCCAAATTTGACTATGGCTTCACCCCATGAAATTGCCATGTGAATGTTTATTAAATTGACCGCACACCCACCGTCAATTATAAGACAACCTACCAAAAACACGATACATTTACGTATCATTTTATTACTACTTTTAAAAAATAATATTAGTATCAATTGATTTATATCAAATAAATTTAAAGATATTTTTATTTTCAGTTTGAAGTAATAGAGGAGACTGAATCTCTGACGAATTTTATTTTTCAATTTATCATAGTTGAAAACAAAGATTGTTTACACAGTGGAATATATTTTACATTGCCCCATAGATACATAATAAATCCGAACGGTATTAGCATATTAAAATTATTAATATCATCGATATTGTGTCACCTTGAACCCGTATTGGCTATTAATTTCGTGTTAAATTCTGTACTCACAAATTCGTAGAACTCAACTCCAATAGTATCAACGTTTTATATCAATATTGATTATTCAAAGCGATCATTCAAATTATAAGCTAATAAAGCGTACATGCCGAACAAAATTATCGGTTACTGAATTCAGCCACACATCAAATTTTCGATAGTATTAATATATAATATCATTATTATAATTAAACTACATATTTTTTCTCATTTATCAGTGGAACATATGTTACAGTAGCCATTATGTATTATAAATATAACTGTGTATGGTTAGTGTAATTTTATCTTCGAATATTTTGTTTGTTTATTCGAATGTGAGTGGAATGTATTGATGAAGGTCTTCATAAGCTTCCCCCACAGGCAACTCCATTCTCTTAGACCTAAAAATTTCTCATAAAAATAAAATTAATATTTTATTTAATGATATAATATTATAAATAACTCTTTTACCAGTAGCTCAATCTCTTTTGATATGGTATTTACCTTTATAGGATTTACATTCAGTTAATGGATTGCCTTCAGTGCACTTCGGACATCTGCAGTCAGGCTCATGATTCACTACAGTACATACAGCATTAATTCCACATTCTCCTTCAATACATGGATTGCGACATAAGGAGGCTATACATTTTTCAGACATTCTGCATTTTGTATCATCTTCACATTCTTTTATGGAATCAAAAGCCTCTATAAATGTAATACTTATTGTTAGATTTATTTCAATGATCCTTCTTTGATATATTCAAACACTAATTTTTGTTTCTTTACCAAGAGTCCGCAGTATCTGTCCTATTGAGCTACCGATACGATTTAACTGGAAGAATTTATTAGTTAAACACAAATAATTTATTGTAAGAAATCACTTTGATAATTATTAGGCAGATTATTGGGATTTTTACTCACTTCCACTTCTAGTGAAGATGATTCAGAAAATATAATGATGGCTGACACCGCAAATAAATATGCATTTGGTATATTCATGGTGATATTAAGAGGATGACTGTATTAATGAAAGAAACGTTCTCCATGAATAACCAGTGTCTTTTTATTAGTTACATTTATTTCCTCATTATATATTTGAATGCCACAACTATGCAATATCTAAACAGGAAATTGAAGTCAAATAAATAAACTGTTTGTTGATTGTTGGAATTGTTCCACACGATATTTCATTGCGTTTTATGTGAAGCAATAGGGGAATGAGTACACTATTTTGAATGTTACAATGCCAAATTTTTTTTATTTTTCTCACTTCCTATTATTATTTTACAATAAAATAAAACGATTCTCAGTTTTTGGTTGATATTAATGTTATGCAATCGATGAATACAAGTGATAGGAGTAAAATATATGTTTGTAATATTCTTGAAATTTTTTTTTTAGATATTTCCAAGTGGTTGATTTTATCATCTCGTTTATGATCTCGTTTTTAATAATGTTAACAAATTCAAAACAACAGTTTGCACCACTTGTAGAGGAAACCTGAAATTATTAAGTATAAAATTGTACCTTTGTCAATGAATTATTATTTTTATTTTTCACGTAGCAATTGTTAGTGTACAATTATTTATTCGTGCAATAACTCAAAATAAATTGACGTTTCTTTTTTTTTTT
>CAJUYH010000001.1:187542-211515 GCA_910591685.1 Galerucella tenella
TTTTTTTTTTTACCTGGATATTTTGTACATTTTTGGTTGGAATTTCCTGAATAGCACCGGGCACACTTGCAGATTAATTTGTGATTTTTCACATGGCAAAGAGCATTGATTCCACATGATCCTGGACACGGATCGACACATACATCATTAATACATTGTTCACTCATCAAACATGTTTGTTCACTTTTACACGGATTTCTCGGCTCTGAAAATGCGAAATTATTTCATTGATTCAATTGTAATCAATTTAAATGATATACAGAATACTATTTTCACAATAGTTATGAATAATCGAAGATTTAAATTGTATGTCACTGATCAATTTAATAATATAAAATACTTTAATATATTTAATTAGAATTTTCTTACCCCCAGCAGCGGCTATTTTCTGCACTGCTGATATTAACTCGTGAAACTGAAAAAATAATAAAATAATATGGATAATATTTCACTATTTATTTAGTTAACAGCGCAACAACCCCATAAAAATTATTTACTCACTGCAACTTCTTGAGCAAACGATTGCGAGAATAATATTACTGCTGATATAATTAATACATATACCTTAAACATTGTTTTATGATTACAAATATATTCTGGTAAAATCCAACAGCTCTTTGCAATCTGCAATCGTCTTTTGAAATGCCCACGATATTTATGGGCTGCGGCAATACACATTTACAAGTATACGCATAAACCCGGAACTAGAATTAAATAAATATTGCATTATTTGATAAGTACTTTTGCGATACCTCACAGTGTTGTGTTACCTGTAATATTAAACTAATCAAAATTGAAATCGTCCTCGACATTCTAAATGTATTTTTGTTTATCACAAATATTCGTAAACAAATTGATATTATTTATTTCACAAGTTGATTCATGCAAATATATAAATAATTGCAACTCTTAGCCAAGTTATGTATGGATAATGTAATTGGTATATTAAATAACAATTGGTTTTTCAAATTTAATTCATATTTTTATTGTAAATGATAAATATTCTGTATCATATATCAATAACTGCATCAACAATAATATTAATGATAATAAGAATTTGAAATATATTGTGTTGATTATAAATGTTCAATTTACATTTTAACCAGTTTGCAAATCCAATATATTAAACCTGAAACATTTCATCATAATTATATATTGAAGATATACAAATAGTATGATTAGTTGAATTTTATTTATAAAAAATAGATATGAATTTCGTTGTGAACGAATGAATTGATATAATTTACCTGGATATGATGTACATTTATTATCAGGATTTCCATAATAGCAGTCGAAACATGTACATTTTTTTTTATGATTGATTACATTACATAAAGCATCAACTCCGCATGATCCAGAACATGGATCGATGCATCTTTGATTGATGCACTCGTCGATTGGTAGACACTGTGAATTATTCGAGCAAGTGATCGGAGATGAATCTTCTTTAACAGCAGCTCTATCCGATATATGAGCGAGTTGATGCAACTGAAATAACAAACCAATGACAAAAATAATTTGCCTTTAATAATAAAATTGATATAATAGGATAAGATATACTCACATAATAATTTTGTGGAAACGGTACAGAAAATGAAATAACTATTAATTCCACGAATACATATATTCCAAGTATCTTCATTATTACTTTGATCATTCCAAAACCAAATATTCACCGCAAATAACGAAAGTTATCGGTTATTCGGATTGTTTTTTCTGATGTGTTGCGCCTTCAATTTTTTTCTTTTAAGACAAATCGTAGCAAAACAGGAAATTAAAATAAATAACATAAACGTTGAATTGTTGATAGAGTAGCTGGAATATTTCTTAATATTATGTGGAAGTTGCATTTGACCAAACAGGGAAATTAATACTGGCAATGGAATACACACTAATCCCATTTTATCACATTTGAAAATAATTTATTACACATTCAGAAAGTCTTTTTACAATGTCGTTTAATATCCATTTTTTCAAAGATAACTTCATCATAGAAGAAACAGTACAATTGAATAGACCTTTGTAGGTCATGTTCCACCTAAATAATTAATAATTCTCTTGATCTGACATTTTAAACCATGTCGGCCTGCAACAATTAAAGGCACAAAGCATTAGAATTAATTGGGAAAACTGGATAATAACATCTGTTTGTATATCTGTGTCCAATATGAGCTATGTAGTAACTAGAGTGGATGAACCAAATTACTTTATCTTCAGATTTATTTATTAATGCGGTAAAAAATACAAAGGATGTTTACTACTTCCGAATAATTTTTTAATTAATTGTATTGGTTATATAGAGATAAATAAAAATATGAGAATTTATAATTCCGAATATTGTATGGATAGTCATAATTATTTACCTCGTAATGGAATACATTTTACATTTGGATCACCTTTATAGCACTGAGGACATGAACATGAAGGCTCGTGATTCAATACATTACAGTTGGCATCAATCCCGCATGATCCATGACATGGATTATGGCAGTTGTCATTTATGCATTTTTGAATTTTAGTGCAGTCTTCGTCTACGGTACAAGAAGTGCCACCTGAGAATTGACAGTTATTTCTTGAAGTTAGTTTCATTTTACCAAAAGCTCATTGAATGTAAAAGTTTTATTACCAAAGTTAGATGCTATTCTGGGGAATGCGTCAGCGATCCGACGTAACTACAAAAATCATGAGTTTCAATAAATATAAATGTATATTATATCAATAGAGGTTGAAAAAATAATTACTGTGAACTCACATAAAAATTTTGTATAAACGGCTCCGACAATGAAATCATTGTTGACACAATCAATAAATAAGTTATAAAAATCTTCATTATTACAGAAACGCTAATGAAAATTATGTTCTCTGTTGAATTTTTAATAAAACTGGACAATTTTTTTATATTTATACAGTAAATTTTATTCACATTATGACACATATGTTTTCAAACACCAAATTAAAGTTTATTTTGTGAAAGGTGACTTTTGAAATTATCAGGAAATAATGCGATGCAAACATTAAACATTAAACAATATTGAAATAACTTGCAATCGCTTATTTTCAAATGACAACAGTGGAATGAAAAATAATAATCAATGATAATTCTTTGTTAATACTTTGGCTGTATATAAATAAAATAAACGATAAACTATTAAATTAAAGTTCTTCAAGAAGAATAAAAAATGAACGGATAAATATTCAACGATTGAGTAAATAAAAAATAAACAAAATATATCCTTTTTTTGTGACTAGAATACATTGATCTATTGATCAAAATATAGACAACGATTCCTGTTTCATTTTTTTTTTCAAGTTTACGCTCATCCGGCTCAGGTGTTTTGCACAAATTCCTGATTCATATCTATTATTTGTTCAATATCTGCCAACAAATTATTGGTAAGTCGTTAAATCCAGCACAGCTATATTGCTATCCGATTGCGAATTAAAACCCTTTAAAAACAAAAAATAAATATATGACATAAATACTTTATTTGACCAATAAAATTATTTCTATCTCACAGCTAATATAAATAATTTCCACCTGAGTCGGATACACTCCTACAAGCTGATGACAATGGTAGAACAACTCTCTATTCAACGAAACTGCAAAAATTTGCTGACGATTTTTAATATTATTGATGTACTGAACAATATTTTTTCGATTTTCACGATCAAACGCCGCATCCATTTCATCCATCAGGATAAAGGGAAATTGATTTTTACTAAAATAAATGATAATTCATTCATTATGGCATTTTATAATATATTTATAGATATAGATGTAAATGGTTTTTAAGATATTCTCGATTTGCAATCGTATGATCTATATATAACGAATCATTACAAAAATTTGTTTTATTTACCCTTGAATAGCAAATATCATCGCTAATGCAGCAACCGCTGCTTCACCGCCTGATAGATCTGAACAGTGACGTTTTCCTGGCGGTGTACAAATATACTGAATACCAGCTAAATACGGCTCTTCCGTATTTTCCGCAAACAATAACGCTTCGGCCGAATTATGGCCATGCATTTCCTAAAGAATTATACAAAAATTCAAACGAACTTTATATGTAATATTCAATAATTATTTTTAATCACTCATTAAAATTATAATTACACACTCACTTTGTATATTTTATCAACTTTTTCTGCAGCACTTTCAAAGCACTCCATGAACGTTTCATATCTGCTTGTCTTAACCTTCTCAAATTTAACATGAATATCTTTACTAAGTTTGTGAGTTATTTTCAACTGATGATCCAGCGTTTGCAATTTTTCTTTCACATTTTCGAATTCTTGAGATATCTAAAACATAAAAGTTATAAATATTTTTAATTATAATTATACAAATTTGAGTGGGAAATTTTTGGAGAAATTTATGATGTAGTAACAAACTTTTCCTGTTATATCAAGCGATGATATATTCGACTCCAATTCCTCTAGTGTTTCTTTATACATTTCTCTTATTCGACAAATTTCAGTATCATCTCTAGCAGATATTGGTTTTGTTGTTAAATAAGTGTAATCAAATTTAAATTTTTCCTCTCGCTCATACATTTCAACTATCTCTTGACTCGATTCGAACTCTTCAACAATTTTGTATTCATCAGTCATGTCTAGCAATGCGCCTTCAAGTAATGGCAATGACACATCCTGCATCTGTGACAAAAGTTATTTAATTTTTCCTGCTATTTTTAATCAAATAGCAAAATATTATTATACAAACAACAATTAATAAACCTTTGCCTCAATCAATAAATTGTGACGTTGATGCAAATTCTCCATTATTTTTTCTGCAAACAATTTTTCATCAAGTGTTGCACGAAGAGCTGTTATATTTTTTAAATATGCCACATTTTTTCGCTTTTCCTCTTGCAATTTTGCAATTTCACAATTCGTCACTGCTAAAGTTTCTTCGCATTGATACAAACAAACCCTATAATCATTGCAAAGGTTTTTCCATTCACTTTCAGCGGCACGTTGTTGAACAATATGTTTGCGTGTATCCTCAATTTTGGCAGTCCATTTTTGAATGTCAAGCTTTGTATTACGCTCAGATTCATAAATTAATAAATTCCGAATGCGTTCACATTGGTCTTCATATTCCAATTGTTTCAATTTTATTTCTCTAAATAAACTGAAACAATCGATTATTAATCACAACAATTACAATTTATAACCAATTTGTTGATAAATTTATTTTGGTAAAAATATAAATAAATAAACCTCAGAGGCTTGTCATATTCTCGAATATTTGGTATATTAACTTGGACGCAAAAATCAGCATACACTTCATCTTCCACCCTGTTAATTTCATTTTGAACGGCGTCAATTTTGTTGTTTGCTACGTCAATTCTCTCTGCAATATCTGATATTGTTCCCTAAGTAAATGAATATAAAATTTAAATAATTCTATATTAAATTTTAATATTTCATTTCTTTTTTTTTACACCACCTCCACTTCTTCAAGATTATTATTCAATGATTGCATCTCCATTTCAATATCTTCAGATTCTGCTTTTGTTTTTTCCAAATAATTCTTGTAATATTTCAATTTACTCTCATGTTGTTCAATCTCCACTTTTAATATATTTAAATCTGCTTTCTCCATATTATTTTGTATTTTATTTAAATCACGGCGTATTTCATCCCTTTTTGTTAGTACTTCTTCCAGCTCTGTGGCGTTTAATATTTTGGACTTTTGCTCAACAGTAAATGCACCACCGGAGAACATACCGCTTTTACGATAATACGTACCGTTTAATGAAACGCACTGGAAAAACAAAAATAATTTTGTGTTTAATAATAAATATAAAACAAGTTTCAGTTATTGATGCAATTTAAACAATTGAAATATATTATTTGTTCCCGATTTACATCGTGTTTTTGTCCACTCGGCAAATAATATGCCACATGCATTGCTATGTCATCGGTCTCACAGACGAGAGTATTGCCTGCAATATGTAACACAGCTCTTTGTATTTCCGGCGGGAAATTAATCACATCATAGAGCAATTTCACATTGTTTAGACCTTCCTTTTCTCTAAATGACCTGCAATCCCACAATAATAAATAAATAATGTCACCCAGAATATAAATTGAAATAACTTCTTGAATGTTTATTTTTCATGCTTTCTACTCACCTCAAATGCTCTTTCAATTTTTTAACTTTGAGACTATTGTCAAGTGGTAAAAATGTACAACGGCCAATTTTATATAGTTTTAAATATTGAATACAATTAATTGCTGTTTCAGTTGTATCGCAGACAATATTTGAAAAGTACAGAGCAAACACCTTAGTAAATGCAATTGTGTATCGATTGTGTATTGGTTTCAATAATTTATATATATAATCACGCTAAAATATTAATATTATTATTATTGTGAATTAATTTAATATAAGTTGAATAATTTTATTGTATATTAATGTGAATGTAATCACCACTCCGGGAAATGATCGTTTTAGTGTTTTTAAAATGTTGTTCTCGTTCGATATTTTGTCACGTTGCTCTTTGGATATGTCACAATTAATCAATTTATTTATAACAATTTCCAATTCTGTCTTTAAATTTTCTCGCTTTTCCTCCAACGAATCAATATTTCCTGACAATTCCGCGTATACACTACGCTGAATATTTATTTTATTCGCAGTTGCTTCAATATTTGTCTGCATTTCATTAATACGTTTTGCAATATTATCATTGAAGAATTTTTTTCTATCTATGTACTGTTGAATTTCGTCATACTTTCGCTTTTCATTTTCAATTTGATCGAGCAATGGCTGACGTTCACGCACAAGCGAGTCCAATTGCTGATAGAATTTTCCAGTTCTATCAATCGCCATTATCTTCAATTCGGAGTATTGTTGATCCTTAAATAAATAAAAAAGAACCCCCAACAGTTTAAATAAAACAAATCGAATTAATAAATAATAATAATAAAAAAAACTTAAATAAATAATAAATTTACCCATTGCGCCATTTTATTTAGGTTCTCAGAAAATTGTTGAGATGAAATTTGGCTATATGCCTCTTTAGCTTCCATTAGTTCTTTCAAATCTCCATTTAATTGTAATATTTGACGCTCACGTGTTTCATCAGCTTCAACTGCAGATGCCAATAATTTTTCTTCGATACTCAGTCGCTTTTCAAATTTCTTTAATTTCTCTTTACTATCGTTATAATCTGAGTTAGCATCATTTAGTAGCTTTTGTGCCGTATTAATTTTATCCTCTACTACCGTCTTAGTGGTAGAGAAGCCTGAGAGTAAATTCTTTGTATTTTCAACTAATTGTTTAGCGTCTTCCAATTTTTTATCTAATTCCTCTATTTCATTTTTCATTACAACTAAATCATCTCGAAGTTGTGTATTGTGAAATTCATTGACATATAAATTGAATAGCGTCAACTCTGTCATTGTTCTATCCTGAATAGCACGAAATTTATTGACATTTAATACATCTATCAATAGTAGAATATCAATAGTATATTTTATGTATTTTTAATATATTAATATACATACATAAGTCTCTTGCAATTCTACAAATTTAGTCCTTTCAGTTTCAGCATTCATCAGCCTTTTACGATACTCCAAAAGCGTTCGCTTTTCATTGTGATACTCTTTCGTTTTATCATTAAGTTCGTCAATTTTATTTTTCAAATAGTCATATTCTTCTCTAAAATTAATTGAATGGCTCATATTTTCAAAAATAATACACCTTTCTTTCGGAGTTTTCATAAATACTGAACTGACATCGGCTTGATATATAATAAAATTATTTGCCATTACATTTATTGACAAAGTATGTAATTTTTCATTATATTTTTGTTTTGTCATAACCTAATATACATAATTATAAATAATTAATCGATTGTGAATGTAAATTATAGATAGTATTAAATTATTATTTGAAGCTTTTTTAAAGTTATACCTGTCCATTTATCTGGTATTCAGATGAATTATTAATGATTGATCTTTTAAAAATGTTTTCATCCCCATCTTCGGATTTGAAATTAATTGCCACGTATGCGTCTCTACAATATTTTATATATTATTATTATAAGATATAAAAACATACAATTAATAATTATTTATTGAAAATATAAATGAATACTTACCGCACTTTATGATTCTCCAATCTATTAACAAGATCCGCCATTTTTTTAACCCGCAAATTCGACATTTTTTCATTTATACAAAAGGCAATGGCATCAATAAAATTTGATTTTCCTAAACAGAACCAACAATAAAATGATATAATTATACAAAATTTAAATTTGTAGGGTTAATTTTACCTGATCCATTGGGTCCAATGATTCCAACAAATGAATTCGGATTTAGTGGCCCAACAGTCCATTTCCCATCAAACGATTTAAAATTCAACAGTGTAATTTCATAAACATATACCGACATTGTAATAAATAATGAATAACAGCGCACAATGAATAAACCCAATTTTAACACTGTACAACGGCAATTTTTGCATTCTACGAATTTCAATTTGGACAAAGAAGCGCTCAACGGTTTCCACTACGTAAATCATATAAACATCTATTTACACAATACACACATATATATATATATATATATATATACAATTAGTAATTATTAATTACAACAATAATAATCACTATTATTATTATTACAATTATACATTGTAATGCTGTGTAGCTAATTATATTAATATGCATTTATTTAATTTATTAGAAGCAACACAGTCGTTTTTTTTATTATTGTTTCCCGCTAATTTTTCACGCATTTATTGGGTACCCAATCGCACACGCAGTAGCCATATTTATTTATTAAGTAGCGGGTAAATAAACGAGAATATACCTAAATATATTTTATTGTAATGTTTGGAATTATACGGTGAGTAGAGATGTTTACAAAATACTACTTGTAAAATTATTAAATAGATGAACATTTCATATTTAACATGCAAAATTGTATTTTTGCTTGTATGGCAAAAAAAATTAACAATGTACTATTGTTCAATTTATTGCAGTGTTCCACTTATCTTCACAGCATCGCCTTCACTGTATATAAATACATTTATATATGTGTGAATATAAATAAATAAATGAATGCATATATATATATGTATATTAATCGTCGTGTGAAAGATTAAATAAACAACAAAAGGGTTAAGGTTCATGAAATCGAATAAACGACGCGAGAGATATCACAGTATACTGTTGAATGTTGAACACGAATGAGAGAGCAATGAAATTATTTCGGAGTTTCATTTAAAAAAAGAAGAGAAAAGAAAAAGTTTTAGCCTGAGGTACTGTAAAACATCGCGCTTATTATCGCTGTGATATAAAATAACATTTAATTAAAATTGAAAAATGCAAATTAAAGACAAAAAGGCGATTCTTGTGAATACAAATAATCGATTGGGTGTTGCTTTTTGTCGTGAATTATTGCGTAATGGTGCCGGAGTAAGTTTATATATTTTACAATAATCACAGCGATATATTGCATTATGTTATATCAATTAATATATTTAATTATTTATTAGAATGTAGTAATAATTGGTAATGATGAATCGTGCAAGGAGACAGCTGTGAATGAATTGAATTTTGAATTTGGTCAAAAGCGTGTGATATATCTTTCATGTGATATATCAAAAAATGACGAATATGACGGTAATAATAAATTGTGATCATCAAAATATTGTCATGTGAACATAATTATTCAACAATAGAACAGCATATTTCTTACAATATTTATTTATTATTTTATGGGGCCCCAGCAATCTTCAAAGAAGCTGTGAGTCTACTCGGTGGACTCGACATTCTGATCAATAACGCAGATCTCATTAACGAGAATGATATAATGAAAGTTATTGACGTCAATGTAGTAAGCAAGATTATATTCTTATCGCAACTTCTATATAATGTTTAACCTAAATAATCATTTTGCAATTGAATAGACCGCGGTAATTCGTGGAACACTTCTTGGTGTACAACAAATGGGAAAAGATCTCGGTGGTAGAGGTGGAGTTGTTGTTAATGTCACGTCAGTTATTGGCCTTGAACCGGTAGCACAACTTCCAGTTTACTCCACTGCCAAGCAAGCAATCATCAGTTTTAGCCGTTCATTTGCAGTAAATCAATATGTTTATATATATTTTCCATCATTAAGTAACCGAAAATATAAACAAAAATTATTAAATTCACATGAAATGTTGTAATTTTAATTTTTAGCAACCATATCACTATCAAAGAACTGGAGTAAAAATAGTTGTGCTGTGTCCTGGATTATCTGGATCATACGTAAAAGATCATTTGAATACACTGAATGACAATTTATTGTCAGTCGAGCCTACTGTTGTTACAATTCAGCTTCAAAAGTATTTAATTTAATTATTTCACCAGAAGATGAAAATAATTTTTATTTGATTGATATATTTACTGATATTCATTTATTTATTTAGAGTGGAAAAGGTGGCGCATGGTTTGGTTTACGCTATTCGATGCGCTCAAAATGGTAGCATTTGGGTGAGTGAAGATAATCAGCCGGTTTACGAAATTCAACCGCCAGATGTTCTGTCGCAAAAGTTGGATGAAACTGCGCTCAATCTCGAAATGGTTGGATAATAATGAACAGATTCGATTACATATTTAATGTTATTGATTATTAATACAAAAATACAATTTATTATAAAATTTTAATAATTATATTCTACCGTTGTATTTTGCATTTCCTTTTTTTTTTCCTTCGCGGATAATCCACGATTTTTAAATTTATCTATACAATTATTATCAACATTTGATATTGGTACAATCAGTAATGAAATAATATATTATGTAAAGTTGGAGGTTAAGAAAAAAAAACTTGTAAACAACAATATTGGAGAATCTATTTTGTATCTGTTAACCATGCCACACTGCTCATCATAGCATACATGATTAATGCCACGACCTCTTTTAATGAAATTTACAAGAAACAAGATTAACAAAAATAATTCTCATCGGACCCCAACTGTGTATAATTAATTAACAATGAAAAATAATACGTAGTTATATTTATATAAATGAGATGATTAAAAGTGACATTGTCAAAATAACACGTAGCTTTTTATCCTTTGATATTGATATCGTTGTGTCGTCTCTCATGTCTCACAATTTTTTTTATCAAAGAGCAACTTGTGATAACCTCCAAATGATTAGCAGAAACTTCTGTCAATTATTGAATTTAACAGCGATGAGTTCAAGGCAGAAACAAAAAAATTTCAAGTTTTTTGAGGTTATACTGTTGAAAAATGATTACATCTTTCGTGCAATTTGAGAAACGTGTGCCCTCCTCTTGTCATCACTCTGTAATTCCCAAGAACAATTTCAAGAAGGGAAAGTCGCGCGCGTGGCTGATAACACTGTGACGTGCGTATGACCCCATCGTAAATTTCAAATTTTTTCATTGTTTTTTTTTTTGACTTGCTCTTATCGCTTCATGCCAAGAAAACTTGTGAACATACGTGAAACGCCACAAGATTCTCAATTGGACTACCAGTTCAAAGAAGTTAAATACTGACCTTTGGAATAAATATCGATATCAATATACATATAATAATGGCGCCTCCTGTAATAATAGCAAACAATATTACAAATTTTTATATAATATTTGATTATTTGCAATACTAACGACTGCATATACTGTTGAATATTATTAGCTAATTCTAAAATGTTCATTGCTGATTCAATTGTAATGTCGGTCATTTGTAAATGTGGCGATGACTTGGCATTATCACTTCCTCTATGAAAAATGTCATACTTGATATCGCAAAATTTATTTAAATTTATCCCCCCGCTTGATATAAAAATGACTCAGCGCACGTCTCTCGTCTGATAAATAGGAGGGATGATGGGCACGCGGTGTCGCGTGGACTTGGTGTCTATCAAGCAGTATAAATACAAAGACATCCAGCGCACTAAAGACTTAGTTGAGTCTTTGGCTGGCGACAACGCAAGAGAATAAGCAAACGCATATCTTAATCATAATAATTATTTTTTTAACATGGGTATGTTATATATTACTTGAAGACCACATAGCTATTTTTTATCGTTAATATAAGAGTCTAAATCAATGTAATTAATTATATTTGATTGGTATAGCAGAGTTTCACGGTCACAAAAGTCGTCGTGCATCCGCCGAAGAGAAAGCAAAAGAGCTGGAAGTCATAAGAGGTTTAGTTTGTGGAAAAAATGTTGTTATAACTGGCGGTGCTTCAGGTTTGGGATATTCTTTTGTCAATCATTTTCTCCAGCATGGCGCTAAAGTTTGTATATATAATTGAATATAATTGATGATATTGGTGGAATATACAATTTTTATTGCTATTTATTATTTTTAGAAAGTTGCGATTATCGATGTGGACACAAATGGCGGCGATCGGGCAGTTAAAGCAGTGGCTAAATCATACGGCGAGGAAAAAATTGTTTTTATACACGCTGATACATCTAATTTCTCACAAATGCACGGTAATTAACAATTAAATACATTCAGAATAATAACAATTATAGTAATTAAATGTTTGAGTCACAATTTATATATAAATAATTTCAGATACATTTGCAAAATTGTCCAGGGCGATGGACAGTATCGATATTGTTATTAACAATGCAGGAATATTGGATGAGAGACGATGGGAAAAAGAGATTGCAGTTAACATTGTAAGAGAGATGAAGTATCTGTGAATGTTAAAATAATATAGAATTAAATAATTAATTGCAAATAAATGCTACAATTATTTTATATAATTTGTATATTTTGTTGCTTCAGGGTGGAATGATATCAGTAGCAACATTGGCATTGCGTTTTATGGGAAAAGATCGCGACGGCCACGGTGGAGTTCTTGTCAATGTTGCCCAATATTTTGATTTTAAATTAACAGCACAATTGCCAATTTACACTGCAACAAAATTTGCAATTATTGGACTGTCTCAATCGCTCGGTGTAAGTTTTACACATGGAATTTGCAAATAAAACAATCAATAACGTAAATTTGAATACATGCATGGATTTTGGATTCAATTGTAGGCCTCTTATCACACGGAAAAAACTGGAGTTCGAGTGATGGCACTTTGTCCAGGATTAACTGAGACTGCACTTACCATTGACAGCCCAAATAAATTATTATCGAGAGTGATGAAGGCAGATTTTGTTAAAAATTTAGAACAACTGTCTATTCAAACGTGAGATATACATTAATGATTTTGTAAATTATTATTGAATTAGATTTGATATATTTTATTGCAGGCCTTATATTGTTGCTGAAGGATTGATGTCAATTTTGAAGTGCGGCGAATCAGGCAGCGTTTGGGTTGTTGAAAATGGAAAGGCACCATTTGAAATTGACACGCCGGCCTATAAAAGCTTGAAGCGACAATACAAAAATAATTTTACTCCTACATCAGTGATACAAACAATGAGAGGACGTCCAATAAGAGAAGCTTATGATGAAATGAGAACAGGACTTACGAGTTGTGGCTAATTGACTATTGAATTTTATTGTTGCACTTGAATAAGTGATTTTGATGAATTAACTATTGCGGTGATGAAGAAACTTTGTATCGCAGGATCGAGAATGTAGCTATTATGCTTCATTTGATAAGATTGAACGTTCAAGTTCGCGACTGAAGACACCAATGTTTCTTCATAACGGTTTTATAGACTGAACGAAATGACTTCTCATTATGGAATATGCACCTACAGCTATTTCTAAATGTTGGAATTAATTTTAATTACATAAGATGTTAATTAATAATTTTGTATAGGATGTATGGAATAAAAATACACTTTTTATCATTTGCATTATTATTCAGCATCATAAGGAATCACAATATTTACGATACAAAAGAAAGTCCGATTCATTGTCAAGACATTTCGATAGAAAACAAAAAAAAAAACATATAACTTTTGACATTTTTTTTTTCTATTTCTCTCAGTAGACAAATTTTATCCATCGCTACCACGTCATAACATTTGGTTCAGCAGATTGTTATTTTTTTTTGTTTGATGCAATCACCAATGGCTTTTAAATTGCTGAGTATAAATGTAGATATTTCTTTTTTTCTTCTTTTCCTTCCCATTTATTTATGTATAATATGTGTATGTATATATATTTAGAAGGAGACGGGAGACCCACTTAAAGGGGGCCATAAAAAAATAACAGCCACGAACACTTTACCATTTTTGTTCTACATCATAATCACTGCAATTATCTATTATTATGTTTTTTTTTGCTTTTGTCATTTCGCTGTCTATGATATTGATAATAATCGTGCAACATTTCTCTTTTCTTTTTTTTTTAATTTTTATTATTTGCGGTTATGCCTTCATTAATCTAAATCTCAAAACTGTGAAATGCATTCTCATTAACATTCACACTTGTCTGCTGTTTTAAATATGAAAAAAAAAAAAGGAAAAACAAAAACGTGCAGTAAATATATAAAAGTAGATGGCAACATATTCAATGTTTTTTTTTAAGTGAGTTATCAATTTGTTTTCTCCCTTATTTTTTTTGTATATCATTTGCATCCCTTATAATCTTTTGCTGTTACTAATTCATAAATAAAGTTCTTCCGGCTATTTTACTGGCATTACCCACCCACATGTTATTTTCTAAATCTATGTACGAATTTTCGCGACTTATACCTTTGTATTTTTCATATTTATCGATTATAATTAGTCTGTCATTTCTTCGGTTTTTTTTTCAGATGAGTATAAAAAAAGTAACAGTAAAGTATCATGTAAATATTCCTGCAATCGAACAATTTTTCTTTATTCACCTCATTTCGTTCAATTTTCCTTTAGTGCTGCGTAATTTATTTTCACATCAAATAATTATTGCGGTGCCGTATTATCATTTTTGTTTTGTTTTTTACAGTGAAATTCGGTTCGTCGTTCCGGCAACGAGTCTCTGTTTATGCACCAAATTTTCTATTTTTATTCATACAATTTATTCATTATTATTTATTCCCTTTTCATTTGTTGTTTTACGTTTCGCAATAATTTATCATTTCTCCACATTATTTATTTTAATTTATCACTACGCTTTTTGTATACGTCTGCGTGAGAAGCATAACATCAATTAATTTCACTCTCAATTTTTTCTTTTTGCGAATACCGTTTTCTAAATCCCATTTGTATTTATTTATTTATTTCTTTCTTTTCAATTTCTTTTTTTCATTTTGGGCAATACACGAGAGCTAATGAGACCAATCGATTTATTATTACCATGAGCTTATTGTCGTGGTACTGCAAAGTGTCTCAAGTCATCTCGCTAATTTTACAATGAAAAATGAAAATTATTATCATTTCAATAGTTAAGAGATTGGTAATGATATAAATTTAGCCAAACATTTCCCATGGCAATAAAAATAATACCATCAACTTCCGTCTAAGCGGATACAATCCAACTACACCAAAAATATTCCAATCAATATAAATCCCTTCACACATATTTATTTATATGTTTATATATTTTATTTAATTTAAATGCCAAAAAAAAAGCCTATTCAGCATCAATTGACTGGGAAATGTCGAACTAAATTTCACCTGACAATTATCTCATACCAACATTTGTTCCTCAATGTTTAGTACTTTTTTGTTATCTCCTTTTTTTTTTACAATCTAAGTCTGTTGAGCCTACATTAAAATATAACCAATTTGACAAAGCCTCAGCGGAGGAAATTAATATTTTCATAATTATTTTGTTTTCATTTTAATCATACTTATATTTCATTAAATTTCACCCCCTAACCCAATAATTCTTATTCAATATTTAAATATCGCAACACACTTTTTCGTGTTACTCTTCAACTATTACTCGTGATACAATTAAAAATAAAAAAGGAAAAAAATGTACCCCCCAGAAGAAGCAAAAAAAAATATACAAAACAAAAATTATTTCTCAATATTGAATTAATTAACATTTGTTTTTCTTTTGTTGCTGTCTTATGTCTTTTCGGACCATTTCTCTCAATCATAACCATTATCACTATCATTATCATTGTAATAATCAAAATCTAATTCTACTCTGGGATTTGCATTTAACATATACTTGTATGATTACATATAGATATTTTATCTGGCAATTTAAACGAATCCATTAACCCACTCTACTCAAAGTTTCTACATATTAAATCAGTGCACAAGTGGGTGTCTGTTTATATTATCATTCGCTTTCTCACGCTATCATTACTACTTTGTTTATCGTTTTCTTTCTTTGACACAGAGCACGTATTGTAAAAATCTTAATCTAAGTAAATACTTATAAAGTGTCGCGGTATCAATTTATAATTTTTTTTTGTATCTTCACATTTTCATCATTTTCACATTTGATAAATGGATTGGGCAGGGGATGAGAAATATATCAATCGTAACAATTCTTACGCTGTGCCAGTAACCAAACGATTTTGCGAAGGTTGACTGTTATTTTGATCGTTACTCGGACCATTTAATCCACCACCAATACCATGATGTGGTCCACGTTTGCTGCGATTATTTGGATTGCTACCACGATTACCACCACCCCGGTAATTACCACGATATCCGCCATTTCCTCCGTTTGATCCAGCTCCTATATGACCACCAGGTCCACCAATACCGCCATTATTGCCGCGATAAGCACCACCCATACCGCGATTGTAGTATCCACGAGCACGGAAACCACCACGTCTCGCTGATGCAACACCAAATGTCTCCGAGTTGAGTTTGCGCTCCGTTCGCCAATCCGTACGCTGTGACCTTCTAATGGAAAACCAAACGTAAAAGTCCCAATCAATTAACAATTTATTATTGCATTTAATTTTTTTTGCAATTATCGTTTTATTCAATCAATGAAATTTTAATTAGGTAAATTATTTGACGCCGTAAATTTGTAATAGTAGTAAAGAAATAATGGAAGATTTGTACTAACCCTTTACTTCTTTCAACAGCCTCGCAGCTGATATTGTCAAAGAATGATTTTGCTTTATCATAATGAACAACATCCGAGTCCTCTTCGGGCTCGCCTTCACCAGCACCAGTCTCATTACCACTGTCATCTTTCTTCTCATTCTCCGTGCCAACATCAATCTTCGTCTTGGCTAATCTTGATCTAATGGGCCAACGAACAAACCAGAAAACAAAGGGGAAAACCATAACAATGAATGAATATATCAATAAATAAATAAATAAAATTATAAAATAGTAATAAATAATGTTGACACGTAGCGTAAACTTTAGCGCAATTATTGAACGCCAGTTTTAATAACGTGTCTATTTATTCTAGCATGATATCCACATTTGTCGTTTCACAATGAAAAAAATGAAACAAATCCGGCACAAATCATGCATTAATAAATATTATAATGATATTTTGATGTTTGCATTACCTCAACTCCTCGAATTCAGTGTTGGCCTGCTCGAAATCATAATCATTCTCGAATTTCAATGTATTCTTGGGTTTACCAGCGTCGCCAATTTGGCTATGTGAAAAAATACCGCGACCTCTGCCACGTCCACGGGGTGGTCCATTGCCACGTGCAATCCATCCGCCGCGATTGCCACGTGGGCCTTGAGGACCACCATGAGGTGCACGGGGATGTCTCTGATGTTGCATTTGATTATTGTGATTTATTCCATCACGTTTATTGTCACTGTAATGAGACAATCCACTTCCACTGCGTCCACGATTCTGCTGTCTGTTAAATAATAATATAAATTAATATTATATTGAAGATGTTATTGAATACGATAACTATATATTTAAATTTAAAATGATAACTGCGTGGAGGATCGATATTTTCATAATTTGATACATCACTTAGATAAGCACAGATGAAAGAAAATAAAAAAATATAATTTACCCGTCACGTTCACGATGAGATGGTTGAACTGCTCTATGATTTGGCTTCTCAATCACCTTTCCAACCGCAGATTGTTGTTGATGTTGTTGTTGTTGCTGTTGCTGACCCACTTGAGTACCTTGATCTAATGTTGGGCTCTTTCTTGTCAACAATGATGATGTTGGAGTTGTTGATCGCGAACCACCGCTTATCAAATCTAATACACCTATGAAATCATTATCAATATTAGATAAAAAAATCAAAAATTGATGTATTATTAAAAAAAACACTTGTGTCATTAAAAAAAAAACAAAATATAGAAAATTTCAACTGTTATTGCTATTTATAAAGATAATACTTAGTCTATTTGATAGAAGCGAAAAATCGTGCGGGTATTCGTAATGAAATAAAATTAACGAATAAACAGAAATTATTATCATGAAACATGAAAATTGTGTGTTATATCAATTGTTATTTTATTTTACAATTAATAATTGTGTTAATTAAAAATATGTGGAAGAAAAAAAACGGAAAAGCAAATTGGAGAATTAAATATTAGCCAATAAAGTCAAACCTTTTGTGTGATATGTGAGCACATGCTAATTTGAAAAAGAATCTATAAAGACAGAATGCATAAAAAAAATAAGCGCTGGAGCATGTGAAAAGTTTTCATTAAAAGCGTATGCAATGCAGAGCTGTTGACATGCCATTGGCAGGAGGATAGTTGTTCATAGCAAAAACAGTTTACCATCTTCCAGAGATTGATCTTTTGTCAACGGTTTCACGTTGGCCGTTGGCAGTGAATTTGGGATATTGATGACGTTGGAAGAATCGGCAGGTCCCGAGCTCAACTCACTTGGTGGTTTATTCATAGGTGTACGTAGATCCCTCGTAACTGGTGGCATTCCCATAACTGGACCCATTCCCCCCATTGCCATTCCATATGGCGGTCCATATTGTCCGCCCATTGGTCCCATCTGGCCCATCATTGGATGACCATAGCCCGGCTGTGGCTGATACGATTGCTGATTCATTGACGGCTGTACTGTCATCTATTTATATACAATTTAATGATCAATTGTTTATTTATATATGAGTGTAATAAAACTAACCCTCTCACAATATCAATAAATTCGGCAAAATAACATTATCTATTTGCTGGATAAAATTAATTGTTTGACTTTGCAGTCGAAAAAATATGAGTTTGGCAATAAATATTTTGCAATAAAACAAATTTTGAATTTTTTTTATAGGTTAAACTGTTATTGCATTCATAGCTTTATATATTCATGTTCTGATATACAATTCCGCACCTCACAACAAAATATACTACGTAGCAATACGATATTTGAATGAGTAATAGTATAGTAGAAAAAAAATCAATAATACATTGATACAATTAAATTACTCGAATTTTAACAATATATTGAATAAATATTTTATTTACTTGGACAATTGCTGGATCATTTGGAATTGTATTGACATTGGTCATCACACGTATATCCTTAATGTCCGATCCTCGAAAGAGGATGTATTCGTAAACTTGATTTTGCGGTGCCACTGGGAATTGAGTCTCCCTGTCTTCTGTTCCAAACGATCGCACTGTGAAATAAACAGAAAAACACAAATTCAAATATTTATTATAATTCATATCACGGATGATATATAAATTGTAATGATGAATTATCGATTGACAATGAAAGCGACGCGATAACACAAAAACCAAATACTATTCAATAGTTTTTCAGTTGTATATTCTGTAAAGGCAACAAGGACAACGATGTAAACAATGTACGCATGATTTGCGATTGTCACTGCTTCTTACACACACACACACACTCATACACAACCAACGGATGTGATAATAATCCATAGATGGAAAAAAAAAAAAGAAAAGAAACAGAAAAAAAAAACATTCTGAATTTATTCGAATAACCTTGCAATAAATTTCGAAAATATTTCTTGAATATTCAATGAAAAATGTATATTCATTTATATTATTTATTTATTTATTGTCCGGTAGTAAATTACGATGTAATTATTGGATATTCATTGATGGGAAACGTTTTCATTTCAGTGATTAATTGCGAAACCAATGGCATTTTACACCGATTTTTTTTCCTCGTGTTTTCTTCACACAAAAAAAAAAAGAAAAAATGGACAACTACAAAAATTTTTATAATAAAATGAAAATTCGAAAATATATTTATTGAATTGGTATTGGGTGAAATTTATTTAAAAAGATGAAGTATAGCCGAATGCAAACATCCGTTACAGAAGTATAGGGCATAGGATCAGTTGTAATTTTACTGAAAAGAAAAAAAAATGCATAATAATTGAGTACTTCCATAATTTAAGTAATAAAGCAAAAAATGATAATTAGAAAATAGGCGCAATAAATATTGGATGAGAATGATTGTAATATTGAATGAGAAAGAATGGAATAGCAATAAAGTAAATAGTAATAGAAGACTGAACGGGGGGGAAAAAAAAGGAAAGTTTGACCGGGAGAAATGGAGTATAAATGATGCTTACGAGTCGTACTCCATCTTGAAATGTTACTCGGTTACAAAGACTCACCATTTGCAAGAGCAATTGTGCATTCTTGTGGATCAACAGTGAATAATCTTCCTTCATAACGAATATCAGCCTTTGATATAAGGCTGATTTTTGAGCCTAATTCAGGCATTCCAGCGCTCATCTTGATGTAGCTATATTTTTACAACGATTGATGCGATATTGTAGGATACACGACACTATTGCGATTAAACTGAATAAACCGACGAAACCAATCACCGCCGATGCTCCTCAGTGCTGTCCTCCGGGCTTGACCCCGCCGTCACACTCCACGATAGCCAACTGTTCAAAATTATAAATAGCGCCCTCTTCACTATTTTCACATGAATAAATGCGCGCGAAAATTATTTTTTTTAGCTGCTATATTTTTCATGAGATTTTTCACTAGATTTTATATGAAATTTCGAGTTTAACAATTATTTATAATCTTTCAACTCACATTGTTTTATCATTGGACAGTATCACTATTTGTAGAGAGTTGAAAAAAATTATTAGGGCTTGGGCAAAATTTAAATAAACTGTTGGCGGCAGTGCACATTGAGTATAAACCAATTCAAGAATTTTGTATTACTGAATTGAAAATAATTGAAACAAATTTAATTGAAATAATTATGAATTTATTGAATATTTTTGTAAATATGAATTGATAATAAATAGCAGCATTTGTATTGCAATAATCAATAATATTAATTGTTTATGGAGTAATCATCTTGACTCTTATTCTTTGCTCACACATTGCACCTTTGGCCAAGATGGCGGCATCGCTAGGACGAATTTGTCGATCTGGATTTTTAAAGCCTAACAATGCAAGTTTACTCAACCAGGTAAATTATAATAAATCAAGTTGTTGCCTTGAATTAATTCCCAATTATATATGAATTTTTTTTAATCTTAACAATATTTTAATTGTTTAAAAAGCGGATTATTGGTAGATCATCTCACTTAGCCTAACAATTGGGTTTGGTTGACTTGTCGGCAGTATGACATTTTATTCCCACATATTATTCACAATTTGCGCAATTTAATCGTCGTCAAAAAATATCCCACTGCCACTTGTTATTCCCAAAAATATCCAATATGCTAGTTTTAACACAAAAAATGTAATTGTTATGTAATAGTTTTTAAAGGCGAAAACTGTATGATCTGCCATGATTATTCCACTGCAACACTCAACATGCAAAGATGAAATAGTTATATTGAATCAGCAACACTTTTAGCTAAAGAAAATATTTTACATAATCAATCTGGTCCATTTTTTCATTTTAATTTATTACTTGTAATAAATGAATAAAAAAAAATGTATAGATACATATTAATATATATATATATACATATGTATATATATATATTGAACAGATAATATCATTATAGTTATTTTATTAGTATATTTATATTTTATAGGCTAGTCAATTCTCGACAGTTCGGGACTGGTCCAGAGGTCGAAAAGCGGTAGGTGTAATAATCAAGAAATTCATTAATTCCATGATCTCCAATCCCATAAAATTCCATTAAATTCCATTTCATTGCTGTGAGTTAGTGTCATTTCTATCATTCTTTGTTGTTTTCTGTCTTATTCCAACTACCATCGTCAATAATAACTTGAGCTATCTGTTATATTTTGATTTTTAAAGCTGATGGCATGCGTGGGAGTAGCAGCCGGTGGCATAGGAGCTCTAATTTATACTCTGGAAAATTCAGTGAAAGCATTTGAATTGATTGCCCATCCACCAAAGTATCCATGGAGCTTTTATGGTCTGATAGCCTCGCTGGATCATGGAAGGTAATTGTAACAATAGTTAAATAATAAATGAAGTATTTACATATTATTGAATTAAAAATTTATTGCAGCATGAGACGAGGATGGGAAGTTTATAAAAATGTTTGTGCAGCATGTCACAGTTTGCAATTTATTGCTTTTCGTCATCTTGTTGGTGTTACACATACAGAAGAGGAAGCTAAGGCACTCGCTGCAGAAGTTGAGGTTCGTTTCACCTGTTCAATTTCAATTGAAATAAGAAAATATTTTCATTGTTACAATTAATAATAATTATTTATAATTAATTTGTTAATGTATAGGTTCAGGATGGGCCTGATGACACTGGCGCGTATTTTATGCGACCGGGTAAACTCTCGGACCATATCCCAAGTCCTTATCCCAATGAACAAGCCGCACGTGCTGCCAATAATGGCGCTAATCCACCAGATCTTTCATTTATCGTGAACGGTAGACACAACGGAGAGGTGAAATATATGATAAAATACCATCGGCATTTGTATTTATTTTATTTATACAACTCAATAAATTTTCGTTTCAATTTTAGAATTATGTCTTCTCGTTATTGACTGGATACTGTGATCCACCAGCTGGAATTCCAATAAAAGAGGACCAATATTTCAATCCGTATTTCGCTGGTGGCGCTATTGGTATGGCGCAGGTGAGTGAATTGGATTATTATTTATTTGTTTAATATTTAATACAGTGTTGAAAAATGGATAATAAATAATTTTTTCCATTTTAGAATATTTACGATGAAGTGCTCGAGTATGAAGATGGTACACCAGCCACTGCGTCTCAGGTAGCTAAAGATGTCGTGCAATTTCTCATGTGGACATCAAATCTTGAACATGATGAGAGAAAACGTCTCTTTATTAAAGTAAATAGAATTGATTCACGATAATTGAATATATTTTAACACAGATTCTATTGGAATTATTCATTTTGTTTTTCTTTCATTATATAAATATTTTATATTTTTGCAGGTCACTGTAGTTTTTGGTGTTTTGTTAGCGGGTTTTACCTATATGAAGAGGCACAAGTGGACAACTGTTAAACATACCAAATTAGCATTCATCCCCAAGGGAAAATAGTCGAAATAAATAAAGTATATCAATAAATACATATAAAAAGCCCGTAACATTAATTGATATCCGAAATAAAATTATATCATAAAAGCAGATGATTTCTTAAAAGTGTGTTTAGCAATCAAATGGCGCTATGAAGAACGGGCGATTAAAAAAAAGAACAGAAAAAGTGACAAGCGTAGTTTTATAATTTAAGTTGTATTAATTGGACATCACTGGCGGGGAGGCGAATGTCAGTAAGGCGACCACGTGTCGCATACAATCGTCCTCCTGACGACAAACACCTGTCACCAATGAATCAATTTGTACAATGTACATATAGATGCCAGCAGTGACATCATCATCGTAAATAAATCGTTGAAAAAAAAACTAAAAAAAAAAGACAAATATGTGTTGCAAAATTTTACAAATTATTCTGTTAAATTCTTCCTTTTTTTCAGCACCACCGATCAAATTATTCACAGATTTATCCACTTACATTCTCATCAAATAAAACGTGTCATGAGTAAGTTATTTAATATCTATTATTCTTAATAAAATTCATTTATTCTGCTCCAAGTATTAAATTTACTCGGTCTCAAGAGTATAATCGGCTATACCCATTCACTTTGCTTCAATAATATGAAATAAATCATCAATACATTTATTTGAAAGCAGCATCGTTGATATCAGTAATTATAATGCAAAAACAAAAAAAAAA
>CAJUYH010000002.1:131-25499 GCA_910591685.1 Galerucella tenella
TCACTTTATGTTTAAATACAATGTAGATTTAACAAAATAAAATTGTTTGATTTCATAACTTACTATGGATCTACATCAAGTAAAAGCCTCATCTATTCATTTTTTGAACCGGGTTTGTTTTTGTGAGTACAAAACAAAATTACTTCATGATCATATACTTCAAAATATATCTCGTGCTATGGTTTCAGAGACATTTCTTTAAACTGAAAATAATATATTCCTCCGGAAATATACTTTTTCACTTTCCATACTCTAGAATGAAGTCAGTGGAACGGAAGCTTGTTTCTCCGTTACATAATAAAATATAAATATAAAAATGCTAAAAAATCCTTGCAAAGATAACCAAAAATAATAATTTTCTCAGGCTGGTCTAAGTGGATTTTGTAGTGATATCATTTTCTGACGGTTTTTAATTGTGCTTAGAATGGCTTCTGTTTCACGCAGAAGAACTATGAGCAAAGCCTGAGGAATACGACCCGAGGGTTCACTGGGTTTCCACTTCTGTGATAAGGCCAACCACCTATGGAACTAGAACCTGGCGAAGTAGTACCAAACTGTCTTATGCTGTGAATGTATCAACTACAATTCAAAAACAAACTCTATTTGGTATAACCGGGGAAATTGACTTCACCGGGACGTCATTGATGAATGCCCTGAGTGATATTTCTTCTTTGGAACTTTTTGTAAGTGCGTAGGCGATGATGGCAATTCTTAGTCTGAAATTGGCAGGCATCTAGTCTTTGAACAATGTTCAAGGAGGCCACATTGATACAACTAGGACAATACTAGATGGACCTATATTCCACATGAGTTTGGATAGCATGACACCAAAGAACATATTCATTGAGCGTGTGAATATAAATATCCCATCTAGGAAAAAGGAGATGCATCCAGATAATAGTTGAAACATAATATGGTTCACCAATGGTTTCCGGAATAAACCATGGTTCTGGGGCTGGTATAAACTGACCTATAAAAAGAATATTCTTCAGCCTTGTATTTCAAGCAGAGACGACTGCCACATTAGCCTGGAACCATTAGAAGAGAATCTACTGGACAGAAAATTCAATGACAGCCAGGGTCTGCTCAAAGCTATCAGTAATACAACGTAAAAACTGTGACATCCCTCAACAGGCTGGCAAGAGACAACACAGCACCGGCACAAGAGAAAATTACAGGTTATGAAAAGGTGAAACAGTTAGTTGAATAAAAAGGTCCTGAAAAAAGATTTGAAACCGTTTTGTAAAATCACAAAGGATCGCATAAGAGGAAAAATCGGGAACCTGCTAGAGAAGACATAAGTAGACCTCCATACAAAGAGTTCACTGAACTAGGTGGAAAAGAAATTCTCAACCATGTTATTGAAACAGGGTAAAAGACATTTGAAGGCAGTTACAGACCTGGTTACTGGACACTGCTCCCTGAGGAAACATCTGCACAAAGTTATTGAACCTATATGCAGAAAATTTGAACTCTATCATAAAACACCTACTCACATACTCTGCTCTTGTGAGGAGAGCTCACAGAGACTGAAATGGAAGCACTTTGAGGAGGAAATAATACGACCATCACAACTACTGGAACAGCTAGTCAAATAGTTGCCTATGTAGAAGACACGAAGCTTCTGGACTGGAAGTAGATAACATGGGAAACTGTACAAAGATTCGGTTCAAGTGCCTGGGCTATTAAGCACCACCCAAACGAATGAATGAATAAACTTTAAACTGATCGTGTTGTTATAAAAGGAATATTAACGGCAAAATTCGAAACAAAATCCCAAAATTCCATCAAGCTTAGTAACGTGACTGTCTTCATCATTTACAATCACTTGATAAATGAACATCTAATACCGAAATCTCAATACAAACAATAAACAATAACGGAAAATAATACAAGGTTTATGCTGACTTTTTTTATTTTTCCATTGCATTGTTCGAGAAGGTGAGCTGTTGTAATGTTGCAATCAAACGTGCGCTGCGGCAAAACAAATGAATATCAACAATTGAACTGTTTGATAGATAAAGATCAATCGAGGTTACATCGTTAAGATTTAAAAATAATATAACTATATGTCGCGAAGCAATTATCGATCAGTTGAAGCAGTTATTTTAGTTAATTTCTTGGGAAATCCAACCACAAAATTTCAGTAGCATTCTATTTACTGTTAACAAGAAAAATATACAAGGTGTTACCTTAAGCCAACACACACTAATGGGTACTTGAATTTTCAATCCTATCATCCTATAAGCGTGAAAAATGGATAGTAAAATCTTTATACGATAGGGCCAGAATTATTTTTTCTAATGATAATGAATTCACAAGGGAGAAAACTTTATTATAATAAATATCAATAATTACCCAATGTTACCTATTATTTATTCAAAATAATAAGGCAAGATAAATTGCAGCGGCGACTCAATGTGGAGAGCACCTCAGGTGTAAATTCGGAGACCAAACTAATATCAGTTCAGGGAGTAGTCTTACCGGTTCGTGGGTAATCCTACTTTATTTAAGTTATTGAAGTTATATTGAAGTTAATGAGATAATATATGAAGTTATAAGAAACCAAATGAATTTAATAAGTAAATAGATCAAGTTAAGGAATGTAATTGAAGTTAGTCAAGAAAGGTAAGTGGGCGCCACCCTGAATAATATTAGTCGACTTGTTTTTCACCTCACAACTCTCTATCAACAAACCTGGAAATGCTGGAAGGGAAGGAATATGAACAACGTTGTTAAATTTACAAGTTGTATAATGATTTTAAAACTAATATCACAGTGAATGAATGTTGTTTATGTTGTTTACGTTGTTTGTTGTTTTACGTTGTTTGTTGTTTTACGTTGTTTCACTTTCCTTAGTTTCTTCGGACAGGTCCTAGGTGTCTGATGTTAATCCATGGGAATTGAGTTCATGGAAACTACCTCATAGAAACTACTTCATAGAAAGCTCTTCGTTCGGAATGTCACGTACAAATTGGCAGGTACAAAGTGGCAGGTACAAAGTGCTAGGAAAAATACAGTGTATCAGCAATAGTTACATTTTTTTATGTAAAATTCAGGATATCTGCAGTAATTCAGTTTACAATTGGTTACAGAAAATCATTTAAGAACGTGTTCATAAAAAAATATATCCTGTATTTTACTATTAAAAAACAAAAGAAGCAATAAAGAAATGTGATATGACACGATATGATATTATTAAGGAAATCTTATTTATTTCCATTCATCGAAGAAATCAAAGAGACAATATCCAAATAACATAAAATCTAAATTTTATTTTATTACTTATTTCAATCACAGAAGGCGAAAAAAAAATGTAATGTAAAATGTGATCCGGAAATATCTAAGTTGATAATTAGATTGAATTAATTAATTAAATATGCATATTTTAAAGAATTCAACTATATACATGTGAACCTTTTATCAACTGTATAAGAAAAACTAGAAAAATTATACCAAAGAACAAGATAAAAAAATATATCGCTGTATGTGTGTATCTGGCGCTTATCACTAGGAGGAAAAAATATAAAAGCAAGAATCAGAAATGAAAAGCATATACGTAAATGCAACTTACCATTCACATTGAATGCAAAAAAAAGTTTGAGGTGAGCCTCTCACAAGAAATTAAAATTGTTGACCTTATCGTTTCATGGTTCACAGGAAAAAGAAAGCTTATTCTTACTACTCGCTATTAAATTGAACCACGCGATGAGCAATCGACATACGTTGCATATCCCTTTCCTGTTCACATGCTCCGCTTCGAAAAAGAATTTACATATTGGTAGTGTGTTCTTAATTTCTCTCTCTATAGGAGAGAAGAATTAGAATATTTGACCAATATCAGTGTATACTGATCCTCACCAACGGATATTATCCATCGCACATTAAATGTAAAAATTTGCCTTCCAGCGGTGATCGATGCTACAGGTTCTCGACGAGAATCACATGTTGGTAAGGAAAAAGGACTGGCAACTCGCCGTCCGGTAGATATTTGAATATTCCAATAATAGTGGCCAAATATAACGTTACACCAAGATAATTTATAGACAAAAAAATTAGGAATATATTGAATGGCTCACTGTACCCAATAATAATAATAGCAATGATGATAATAATTCAGCTATCCGGCGGCATTTGGAGAGCGAACTAAAAAAAAATATTAATGCGTCTGTTTTCATTTAAAACTTCAACTTCAACTTTTTCCGATATTTATAAGCGCAAAGCTATTATATCGGAGAAAATCTGTTATTATAATAGGAAACATAATTTTGAAATATTCAAAATAAGGGGCAGCAGTGGGGAGGCATGCATCACCCTAAGACATATCACCGTACGACCCTGCAAAATATAATAGATTTAAATGCCCGTAGGGGAAAGTCGCGTATGGCATACCGGCTGTAAATATGAATGTATCTGTTCTAACTCTCTAGTCTGTGGTGCTGCAGATGCATGCACTTTTGCGGGTTATCCGAGGAATTGACATTTTGACGAATCGAGATGAAAACGAAAGCTCCATTCAGTGCACTTTAACCAGAGATATTGACGTCTACATTTCGCTCACAATAACTATAACCTCTACAAAAGCAATATATAGAAATTGTCTTAGTTCCTTATCTAAGAATAATAGAATATAAAATAAGAAAATAACAATATTTAATGAAATTCCGAATTAAAGATGGAAACCGAAAATATTATTTTTACTACTTGTTCGACATACCCTCAATTCGTGGTTTATTTTCTACATTTTCTTTGTTGGTCAAAAATTGTATTTCATCATCACTAGATGAAGAAGATTCTAGGAAGTCTTCACACGAAGTAAGTAAACATCTGCTGTTATATCAGCCATATTTGCACTGGAACTAATGCACCGACTCTCGGAGCCAGTGTCGATAAAGTTGCTCTAGGTGCGCACTTAAAGCAAAGTAAACATAAACAGAAAACGCCAAAACTGAAAAAATTCGCACCAAAAAGGTAACCGGAAAATAGATACACCCCAAAGGTGCAGCACTAGACCGCACCAGTGCAACAAGCAGAAAACGCTATTAGATCACACTACGTCTATGTGTAGTGGCGGTGTCTGGTAGTGTAGTAGGTAATATTATCGACTAATAAATATCATATTGTACTTGTCACATGTTATCTACACAAATGAATCCTGCAGAGAGGTGTTTGGATGTTTCATGTACTTTTACATACGTGGTTGTTTTGAGGTTATGTTCTTGTAGAGAAAGTATTTTGTATTATTATTCAAAGCCCGTCTTTTGCCTATGATGGAATAGGCGACTGTGTATGCAGGGTATGCCTTCAAGGAATCTGTTACATTTAATTTCGAGAATATTTATTTTGCTATTTTTTTTTCAACGCTCATGAGAATGTTACCTATTTTGTTGTTGTTTTTGAGAATTTTCATTATCTTCCCACTTTTTGCTCAAATTACTTTTGAATAGAGTATATTTAATTTCTGATTGGTATGCTATCGTAGGTCCTGGCATGCTCTCATGATGGCATAGATTAACAATTTTCCATATCGTTTCTGAATATCAAAATCTGAATGAGTATCATCGGTAGCTTTTATTTACAGATTGAATACAGTCAAAGCAGCAAATGTTTCGATTGCAAATAAGCAAATTGGGGAACATTGAAGTTAAGTATACCAACAGGCGACCTTCCCCAATATTATATTAGAATACATTGTATTACCCCACATCCATATTCTAGGTCAAGAGATTAAGGCGTCAGAGCAGGCTCAGAGTAGTCCTGTTCCAGGTATCTAAGGCGTTGATGCGGACATTTACCCTACATAAAATCCTGGGCATCTTCATGGATTAATCTGCACTAACCTTGAGATGCCCCGTAAGATCGCCAGATTTGGAATATTTAGTCTGAGACATCCAGAGAAATTCTCCTTACATGTATTTGAGGTTTACTATTACCTCTAAGGCTGCTCTGGAGTGACATTCCGTTCATAAAAACTAGCGATCGCTTTTAAGCGACGTCACCTGGATTTTACATTTTATATTGATATTTTGACAAGGAAAGATAGAAAATACGTAGGCGACACCTTATGGGTATCAGAAATTAGAACTATTTGTCGCTCCAAAACAACCAAATTTCGTGAACGGAATGTGTAGATCGATTCAAGACTACTCGCTAGTAGCTTTATTCGGGTTTTTGTTTTTGGACAGTCCGTAAACCAATCTGTATTTGCGCAGAACTAGTTGCGTACTTTATAAAGTCCTAAGAACTATTTTCGGACCGTTTAAAATTGATCAAAGTTTGAAAAAACCCGAACATTCCGCATTTTCTATAGAACTGAACTCACCCAATTAAGTTGACAATTGATGATAACTTTTCATATTACGATCCTGTAAGACTTCCGGTATCATAAGATTATTGATCACATCAAGAAGAACATCGCCTATGATGTTCAAATATTTCCATAAAATCATTAGCATCCATTTGGTAAATATTAAATTTAAAAAGTAAAAATCCAAAAAAAACAACACACAATAAACAAACCTCTGCGAATTTTCAAAATAGCTCCCACCTTTTCCCTTTTTTAAATGATTTGAGCTTGCGTAAAAAATAATACGAAGATCGTCCTAGCTCAAGACTGGGGACAGGCTTAGACGGTTTTCGAATCATCCAAGAACTGCTCTAAAATAAACCCGAACGCCAAACTGCGGGTGTCAGAACCATCCTGTTAAAACCCGAACAAGCTAATTTCGACTGCGCAATCTCCGGACAGTCTTAGAACAGTAATTGAATGAACCCGAATAAAGCTGTGTGTCAACAGAATGTCACCCCTGGGCATCCCATCGAACCCGTGATATCCATGCAGGTAAGTCGTTGCATTCGAGTGTGAGATTCACGCATCCAACGAGTACTGATACTTACCATTATACCATTAACGTTTCGATTAATAAAAAAATTGGCATCATCGCAATACATAGCATTGAAAAATTTTGGATCGTTTTGATTGTAATATTTCCCATTATTATGTCTTGAAACTCTACGATATTGTACGGAGCCGGCTTTGTACAAGCGATTTTTTCCGGAAAAGGGAAGGAGAAGCAAAAGTCGACTTGGTACAAAATGACTCCTTCTCTTTCCGGACTTGGTACAAAATCTCTTGTACAAAGCCGGCACCGTACACGTCAAAAGGCTACCACAGTAACTCAATATTAACACTTCTGAGATAATCGTTAATTGACATTCACAACTATACTATAGTAGTATTTTAAATAAAATAATATCTCTGTTGCAACGCATGATAATGGGGAAAAACACATGCTAGAATTTTTTTTTATTATTATTTTGGGTTGTTTTCATGAATAGAGTCTCGGATACTACAAAGTACCCAAAACAATACACTAAAAAGTGCATTTTGTTCGTCGGTGCTCCTCCTAGCTTGGATGGTCGCTTTGTTTCGTCGTAGGTGCTTGCTTCGGTTTTCGGTGCACCTTTTTTGAATTTTCGATGCACTTTTCTTCGGCTTTCGGTGCTTTTCTTAATCGGCTTTCGACGAGAGAGGACGACGGAGTCGAGTTTTCCATGAGATTCTTAGTGTATCTTTTGCAATTGCGTTGTTTGAAGAGAGAGTTCGGGAAATACCTATATAGAGTTAAATTGGTACATTGCCTTTTACAAGAAAGGTAGGGGTAGAGAGAGCTTGCCTACCCCTTACTCGCATAATGGGCGGTAACATCAGCTCTAATTTGCATTCAACTTTCTACTAAATTTACTGCAATTGCAATCGATCCAAAATAACCCTACATCATATTTTTCGCTTCATTTATTTAGATATATCTTCACCCTCTATTTCTTGTGAATATTCTCAACAGCTTGCATTGAATTATATCTGTACTTCAAAATTAACCAATTCTAAATCTTATTTTCAATTGGGTAAGATCCAAAGATTATTTTCTAGTGTAGAATATTTGAGATGAATCATCTTAGTAAGAGGACATGAACTTGAATAAAAAAAACAGTTTCAATTTGATTATTTTATTTCATGACTTAGATACATTTTCTTCTTAATACTATCGCACGTTTTTCATATAAATATTAAATATAATTTCACATGAATAAAAAAGAAATACCAGTCCATATTTTTTATTCCTTCAAATGATAGTTTGAAATTATGGTATACTTAAAATCACTATATTTATATCATTTCATGGCTGTATTATTCACCTAAAATATTCATTATTCGGAAATCATTGACGAAATAATGAATTAATATCTACTTGCTAATAAAATGAAAGGAACCAACAAGATGGAGAAATAAATACACCGAGATTTTGCGACATTTCAATAGTTTGAGATTGTCTATACTTACACTTAAATTCGTAGATACGGACAAGTGGTCTAAGAATTTCGAGTACTTAAGACTTTAGGTATATTTTCTTTAAGATTGACATTTATAGAAGGTGGTGGTGCTTAGAACGCTTTCAGTAGGTTCACACAGAATCTGTTATTCATCAAATTCAAGCTGTCAAAAATAGCCCTTCACATGTAGCATGTAGCCATTCGGCGAATTCTAAATTTCTCACCAACCGGTGGCGTCAAAGTTCTTATTTATTAAATGTATATGTGACCTTGCACACCGAAATACTTTTTCAAGCTGCTTCAAATAAAATCAAATGCGGAAGGCGGAAGAGTAATGAGATAATCACCATAAAGATTTTGATAATGAGAAGTTCATTATTATTTGAGATTTCCATATTAAAATTTTTGAGATTGCAATAAAAAATCACAATGTCTTTGTATTACAGAGAAATGCCTGAAATGCTGATGCCAACATCATGATAAAATAAATTGCAATTCATATTTTGGATTTAGATCTGTGCTTTACCAAATTTCACGTAAAATTGACAAAACATATTGCACAAAAAACATATTACCTACGTCAATACTTATATATTTTAGATACCTATTTAACATTTAAACAGATGTAAAAAAAACTGTTGACATTTCACAACATTGAAGAAAATATAAATTTCCTAATATTAAAACTAAGGCTGAAGTTCCTCAATCAAGAAAATTGTAATACTTCGTACAATTTAAATAAATAATTTAAAAACATAATTTAGCAATTTAGCTGGATTTAATACAATTAACAAGTCTTACCCATTGAAGTGAAAGTGAAAAAGTTCAATGAAAAAAAATATCTATATTTATTATGTCGACACAACTCACACTTTAGTCCAAAATAAATGTTCATTTTTCAATTTCAATCAACTTGTTGGTTTTCAGTGCGTTTTTATTCTCTTCCAGAGAAATTAAAGCCCAATATATCCTGAGTAAGAATTCAAAAGTAGATAGATTTACACGACCGGATTTTTCTTCAACGGAGCGTTTGAACTCGTTGCAAATAAAACCTGTTTCAGCTGAATTTGAACGGATTTGTCTTTCTTGTAAGGATACTGTAGAAATAAAAGTCCACTAACTTCTTGAATTTGCAAAGTATTACTTTTTATTCAAGTATTACCAGCTTTTTTTCCAATCATTATTTTGCTTTCGATTGATTTTTCCAGCAAAGAGACTGCCACAGATTTAATAATACTTTTTTTTCTATTAAGAATTGGTCGTCTCTACCAGAAGGTTATTAGCGAATGAACAATATCCGAGCTATCCCAGGTAGCACCGTATATACCTAGAATATATTCCAAACATTCCAAAATATATAAGAATATTCCGAATGCCCATAGTATCTTCATAGAATATGACGAAAGCGTTCATGCTTTTCCACATATTCAGTGATCCTTTGGAGAATAATCTTAAGTTGCAGTAAGATGAACATTCCATGGATATTCATTTGCATATGATCATAATATAATATTCTAGGAATATTTATTCTGGGATATTTGAAATATATTGTATTGAAAAAATCCATAGTATATTCATAAAATCTGTCTAATATTATTATGCCTTTTTATACATATAGGGGAGCATCGTGTGTTGCCGTACACATTACTTAAAAACGCTATAATTTGGAATATATTTATTTCAGGAGGAGTTTTTGTGTATGACAATTCTTGAAATCTATCACAGCTTCACACAGAAGAAATTGGTAACAAAAGGACTTCAACAAAAAATTATATTTAGAGTAAATCAAGAAGGTGCTATGCACGGTATTACACAAACAGTGTATGTAATACCGTACATACTGCGGCTAACTTCGTACACGTTACACTTGGTGTATTTTACAGAACTCAATTTAAATAAGGGCTTGAATGAAATAAAAGCAACCTAATTTAACGTGAGGGAATGTTTTATTTTCTTATTAGTTACAAAATCCACAATTATAATTATCAGCACTGTTTGGTACTCCAGTACATAAGGCATGAGCCCATACATACCACAATCAACACATCTATTGGCATTTCAAGAGAAGCAATACGCACTCTGGTGGCTCCAATGTAAACTAGTTTCTGCCACATTGTTTTCTAACCACAGCTTTGTAATTTTTGTTTACCATTGATTTTAATTAATTTAGTATTTTTTTCAAACCGTTTTCATTTGATCTTCTTAGTTATTGTTATATTTTACTAAATGTTAGTGTTAGGAAATTGTCTTTTTAGAGGCAAAGCAACCCCCTTAGCTCCTATAATGTCTAATAATGGTTTTTCTGTGACCAAAAGAGACACTGAACAGAAAAAAATAAATTTTCATAGATTTCACGAGAGAAATGAAAATTGGATAGTAGATTCTCAATAACCTACGTGGTTAGAGGAAAAAGCTTAAATGTGTTTACATCGGCCACCAGCTCCTGCTTTGCAATAACAACAATTTGCATAATTTCCATGTACCCGTCTGTAATTTTAAGTTCTCCATTCACTCAATGAGGCTCGAATTGCAATGCGCTTGTCTGGAGATAGAGAGCACACGCTTTTGTCATTGAAAATTTCCATTCAGTTTTTCTATATAATATTATATAAACTGCATTAAGGACCTCTTAATCTTCGACTACACACAGAGAACTTTCATTCCCTTCAAAATACCTTATAAATTCCAATAACCTTAATTTTGATTGGGCCATTTGTCTTTGTTTGTGAGAAGACGATTAAAGTATGTTATCACTAGATTTGCTTTAACTCTGTACCAAATTAACACAACATTAATCCTTACAGCAATGATTATTATGTCTACATTAACAATAATAAGAGAAAAGGTAAAAGTCATCAGAATCACAGTTTAAGCAACGTTCAAAGGGCCTAAACAACGCTCCAAATACTCTAAACACAAGATAAACAAAGTAAACAATGAAATCGATATGGAATAAAAAGTAAGGTTATGAATTAATGTGGTAGAAAGTACTTCATCTGTCCCCGCCGGTAGCGCTGCAAGCTTAATTTGAAATCCCAATACCACAGCTCTCTGTCTTTACCACAATCCCCACACACAAGGCATAGGTTTGTAAGGCCTAATCTGCCACCACCATCAATAACCTCGTCAATATATTCGTCGTCATCCAAGGGTATATTTTCATCCATCCCAACTAGTGGCGGCGCCTACTTGTTTAATTCATTTAGGAGCAAGAATTCTTCCAGGTTTATGTACACTATTGATGCTCGTTTCGTCAAATTTTATGTCCAGCAAAATTGTACTTCTCCAAAACTGACATCAGGTTTTTAAAGAAAACTAACTTCACTGGAATTGAATGCAAGGATTCTATTAACTCTAGTGGGTTCAGGACATCTGATGCTTATCTCCGGATGTCTTTTGAGAAAGCCGTACAGCCAATCTTTTCCTGCTTCCTTTTTGTCTTTATTGAAAGGATGTTCAATTTTATTAGACTCCGCATAGTCAAATACTGCATTCTTCAACGACTGCGGTGTCAATCCATAAAACATTTTTACAAGAAGTAAGATTTGCTACCGGATTTGCATTTCTTCTTCTGGGGAGAACACTAGTTCTCTGACCATATGGATAATAAAGTCATTAGTGCCTCTTTTTACGTAATCCGACAGAGTCATCACAGGTATGTTGTACAGTGAAGTTGTTGGCCTTAATTTCATTCTATTTCTGACATCTCTTATTGCAGCTTCCATTTTTCGTGGAGACAACGAACATTTCTTCGCTGAGGACATCTGGAAAGAAATAAGAGAGTTATCTTAATAAAAAAGTATAAGTTAATACCAAGAAACAATAGCACAATAGGAAACATAAAGTTCAATATGAAAAAGCAAAGTGCGCCGATTACCGTACATCGTACGGACTTACCCGCTAAGTGGATTCATTTTTTAAATACATTTTATAGACAAACAATAAACATGATGAAAGCAAAACAAGTATTATTCGTTAGTATATATATATATATATATATATATATAGTGACTATGTACCCCAAGAGGGGTTTAGTCGTTTAGTCGTTTAGTCGTTAGTATACATACCTAATATATCACTCAAACACACAAAATTCACAAACCTCTTGATAAAAGTAATATAGAGCTTATTTGAAGGAGTCGTGAAGTTATAATGTATACCTAGTACAAAAAGAAAACACGTCCACTTCTCACTAGACCTTACGCCGGACTGCTTCAAATCGCTTACTGTATCATTGCTATGCACTGAATGCTCATGTACAACGAGGATATTTAGTTCTATGCCACTCGAATCTCTCAAAAAACAACTGTACGGAATTGGCCGCTGTATGGCATTACCCGACGCTCCCCTAGTGAATATTTACTAAGAAATATTCGTGGCTGTATTACTCCTAATAAAAAATGAAAAAGTAATATCGAATTGAAAAAATGTACAGCTTTATTTGGATCATGGTGTAGGAAGCATAAACGTGAGAACAAGAATTCGGTCTATCAACTTATTATATTGACGTCTGTAGTGAGCAATCTTGGGAAAACTTCTCTCAGTATGTGTAAACGGTGCTTAACTGTGCTTTTTGTTCATTATTGTAAACTGTTGAAACTATTAACAACTGTTTATTGCTGCTTTTTTTCGGAAATTATAACTTTCCACAAGCTCATTGTTTTAATCAGTCTAAATTAACGACATATATTAAAATTATAAAAAACACTTTCACTTAAAATGGTAAGTTGCTATTTTCATCATAACAAGACGTTTTCTTGTCAATACCAGTGTCCATAATTTTATTGCTATGAGAGTATGTAAACATGACGTTGACAATAAAAAACCAACAATCATTTTTTCAGCATACCTCACACCAACAAAAATGCGAACCTTCCAAAAAAATTCATTTAAAAACCGTGTCACTTTCACCTACCTTAACTTTTTTCCAACAATCTTCGACCAATAAAAACGGTGAGTATCGTTTTCTTTCCTAATTTCATATCAATGCATTGATGATAGCATTTTGTGGAAAATCATAAAAATACAATTAAAAGTAAACGTCAATATCAAATGTTCACCAACATTTTATTAAAAACTCAATAGACCATTCCACAATAAGTGACATGCTGGCCATGCCATATTGTGCTAAAGGACAACCAATTTGATATTTCCATAAAATTGTAGCAAACATGAGTCTCGGAGTGAGTATTATTTATTTATAGCATTTATAGGTAACAAGTGTAGGTACTATGGAAAAATTCGGATTTTAGACAATATTCTACCAAAGAAGTAACTCACTAGAATGTCGAATACGCACACGCACACTTAGGCTGAAAACAGACGGAGCGACTTTCGTCGAGACGGCAGTCGAAATAGAAACGCGGCAATTGTTCAAACGGGGCGATTTCTCGTCGAGAAGGCGGTCGTGCCAAGCAGTGGCGCGACTCAAGGTCTCAGACAACAAACAGTGTAGTGCTAGTGCTCAATCAAAAAGCAATGGACCTAGATGAGGAGCACGTAATGTTACTCTGGTTGTTTTACCGCAAACGAATGAAAAAAAGGAAAACGAAATGGAAGTAAAAAGTGAGAAATAATTCTGAAGTATTCAAGATTTTCAGTAATTAAAAGAAATATCTATGACATATAATATTATGAACACGCTAATAAAAGCGTTTTAAATAATTTAAAACAAAGAATTATTTCAAAAACAAAGATCTTGTGTGCTTTGAAACAAAAACAGCGAACTTACCGTTAGGAGTACGTCAATGATCAGTACCTACGTGTAATTGCGACGAAATTTAAACTCGTCTGAATAAGTTCATAACAGAACATGGAATGATGTGTCGACGCCGTTCGCAATGTCGATTGTGAGTCGCGGAAAAATCATGTGTCGACTCGACTTCAAGCGGCAAGACGCCGTGTCGAGTGTTAGAGCCTCCGCACACGGGTCGATTGGCATTCGATGTGGATGCGTCTCGAAGTCGAAACGTTTGTCCCTCCATTTCACTTCGTAGGTAATGTAACGTAGGTCCACCAACGGGTCGATTTGCGGTCGATAGGTAATCGAATTGATTGCGTTTCGAGCGTCAGTCGAACCTTGCGAGCTGCTGAGAACGAGAAATTTCGAGTGTGACGATAGTTTTGCTTGCAATATGGAGGTAAGTACTTGGATTTAATTGAAAAATGGAATTTCTCCAGTGATTGAATTACTTTTTCTTGTAACTTGTAACACTCTTTTGACATTCTATAGAATGCTAAAAAATTTTTATCACTTTCCTGTAATTCTTTTGCAGCAACAAACAACCGACAATGAAAATGCCGCTCTATGTACGGATGTATCAATAATCTCCGTTTCCTTTTTTTTATCCGACGGTACATATGAAAAATAACAGCGTCCTCTTCATCACTTGAACCACTCTTTATAAAACAGGACTGAACTTGCTGGAAGACATACGCGAACTGAGACAGATAAAAATCACCCCGTGTACGGTTAACCTCCGATTGCATCGCATAGTTCGTATGTGACGTTCATTTCGCTTCGACTTCGAAACGGATTTGCTTCGAGTGCCAATCGACCCGTGTGCGGAGGCTCTTAGTGTGTTTCATTTAAGGGATTTGGACCATGCTTCGACTCGACAGCCGGCTCGACGGTCGAATCGACAAAAGTCGCTACGTCTGTGTTCAGCCTTACTTTGCATTTTGTCGGCTTAATACTTATAAGAAATGCACAAGTCCATTTTTGTTCACAATTGAAGTTTCAAAAATGCATAAGTCCCTTACTACCCTCTAATTAAAAATCATTAATGAAATTGAGGTTCTCAACATTATCTCAAGATAAAATCTATCCGATTGAAAAAATGTGTATTTTGTTTGAAGTTCAATCGCAAGTGCAGTTTTCTATCTCTCCTGGAAAATTACTTATTATGGACGCATTTTTCACAGTAAACCGACGATTTGTATTGGTTGGTTTTACGTGGAAATACCAACATCACTATCATGTCGGGCGCTAGAAGATTAGAAAATTAAATTAATAAGATTAAACCGATCCTAAAATATTTAAATTTATGTACAGTATATCATGAGAGAGAGAGAGAAAGGTTCCTAATTTGAAGTATATTATGAACTGGAATTTCCCATGTGCATTTGGCTGCACAGACATGTTGTCTGTCTTCTTCCCTAGTATTAGTAAAGTCATTCCTTTGCATTCCGAACTAAATATAATGATATGAAAGTTGAATACCCAGATTAAAAATTAATGTTTTCAAACTTCTTTCAGCTAAATAGCACATTGATATTGATTGATATCAAACGCTATCCATATTTTCGATACCAAAATAACAAAAAATAAACTAATCTTGTGATTCTAGCGAATTTAAACAGCCAAAAAATTTTCGTTATGGAAAATTTCACAAATTCCAGCTTTTCAAAGCGCCAGATGTCAAAGTGTTGGATGATTGGAGCTACCAGCGAGAGACCTGGTACCTGTCATAAAACGGTATCATCATATAAAAGATTGTCAATGTAGCAAAAAACAATTGTGTCTCACGCTATATCATAAGAATTGTTATTGTTATTCTTAATATTATCATTATTATTAATTAACGTTATTTGCTTTATGATATTTTATATTGTACAGTATTATTTTATATTCTACAGTATTATTTTATATTGTATATTATAATATATTGTGATATTAAAAATGATTTCTTTTTTAATAGAAGAATATGGAGGTTGGTATTCAATTAGAATTTTTTATTTTTTTAAATTTAACGTAAATCTGAGTTTTTCGAAAAATCGCTAAGGGGCCGTTCATAAAACACGTCACGCTGACATTGGGATTTTTAGACTCCCTACCCCGGTTGTCACGCTGTGTCACACTTTCTGTTACCCCCTATCAATATTACGTCACAAAATCCAAATACCCCCCTCCCAAAAAAAATTTGATTGAATGTACATACATTTATAAGTTTAAAAATCTATATAATTCACTAATACGAAATGAGTGACTTCTATCATGACAAAAATTTTTTAAAAATTATTGCGAGAAATGCTCTAGTAAAATTTCCTGAAGTCGCGAACGTCACGTTGCCTTTCGACCCCAGGTCCCCCTTGTCACATCTTGTCACACTCACCAAGACCCCTCCACCCCTCTTGTGTGCAAACGTATTTTATGAACGGCCCCTAACCCATTTCAATTGTTGCAGATTTTGTAAAATACTGTGTATATTCGTCAGCACTTTATTTTCTCTGTCTAAAATTGTTGTCGAAATCACTTAAACAAAAAGAAATGTGTAGCATACTGAGCTAATTACCAGGGGCTCCTAGATTCGAAACCCGTTTTGAACCTGGGTTTTCCCCTTTCTCAAGGGGAAGAAATATATATATATATATATATATATATATATTCAGCTTCCGTACAAAGTCAGTCCAGAGATAGTAAGATGAATGCACAATCCCGAGCCAGCAAAACAGTCCCGAGCCATATATGTGGCTCGGGTTGGTTTATCGCATTTTTCTTACCTAATATGCCTTATTTTTTCACCTAAAGTGAAAGAAAATGGAAGTCTATGATATCATCTACCGCAAATGATACATACTTGTCTCTATATGAGCTTTACATAGCCAAAAAGTGGAAGACAAATTTGAAAATAAGTGGCTCCACTTTGTACTAAGAATGTATTTGTTGGTTCCAAAGAAATCCGTACAAAATGATATACGAGCGCTTGTGTGTCCATTTGTATACTCTTTTAACCGCACAATCCCAAACCAAAACATTTGGCAACAGCGCTCGTTATCTGTAGAAATAAAATATTGTTTTTGAGTAGCGAAAGGAATATATCTTGAAGCGAAAGGACAATTTACCGAGTACGAGTATCAAAAAATTGTTTTTGACGAGTAAATTACTTTATTTTTTCTACCACCTGTACTAATATACAAAAGAACAACAAATGATGAATACATTATGCTTTTTTAATGTCCCAATTATAACACGCCTCTTTTTTGACCCCTTCGGCAAAGCTAGAATATTTTGTACTTTAGTTTCAGTCTCATGCCACGTTGTTAAATGGCGAACAAAATGAGATACATAGATCTTTATTCCTAAAAATGTTATTTTGTTATATATTATAATAATATTAAAAAAGGCATATACAGGGTGTTTCAGAACTTATGGGACAACTTTAACCAGATATTAAGTGGTATGAAAGAAGTTGATTTATAAAAAAATATTATAAAAGTCCAAAAGAAAAAAGTATGAACCTAAGTTTTATTACTTATTATAATAAATATCTATATTTTGCGTTCATCGTCGTGATATTAAAACACACATTAATTATAATTTTTTGTAGAAAATGTGGTACCAAACAAAAGTTTTTTGTTTTTTTAAATTGATAAAACCGTGTAAGTTCTTCATTCAGATCACCTACGTTAGAAATTATTAATGCGTGTTCTAATAGTTAAGTTCTGATAGTTAAGCGAGATGAGTGTCAGATATGTTTTTAAAGTGTAACTTACTGCATACAAAATATTATTATCAACTATGAAAATATTGTATTAAAATATACTAACCTCTTTATATTCAATGTCTGAAGGAGTAAAACACGGATCCTTTAAAAAATCGTGCACGTTGGATGTACTAGTCGCATAATAAATAGGTACTTTTATGTGTACTTTCCGAAGTTTCGTCAATATTAAACGTCTTTCTGGACAGATAATTCTATTTTGGTTTCCAAACCTTCAAGTAATTTTAAATCAGCTTGGCATACAAGATAAAAAAAAATGTTAAAGATAAACCTACCTCTATAAATTCAGAATCTCGAGAAAACGTATATACACCTTCATCCATTTGTTGGTCTTCAACATTTAATTCAGAAGTCACCACATTTGTCTGAATATTATATTCTTTATCTATTTGTAGATTATCAAAATTTTGTTCAGAAGTCACTACATTTGACAAAACGGTATTCTCTTTATCAAATTGTAGATCATCAACATTTGGTTCAGAAATCACCACATTTGACAAAATAGTATTCTCTTTATCTATTTGTAGATCATCAACACTTGTTTTAGAAAGCACCACGTTTGACAAGATATTAATTTTGCTACATATATTTTCAAGTGGTGCTTTCTAAAACAAGTGTTGATGATCTACAAATAGATAAAGAGAATACTATTTTGTCAAATGTGGTGATTTCTGAACCAAATGTTGATGATCTACAATTTGATAAAGAGAATACTATTTTGTCAAATGTGATTTCTGAACCAAATGTTGATGATATACAAATAGATAAAGAATATACCGTTTTGTCAAATGTGGTGATTTCTGAACCAAATGTTGATGATCTACAAATACATGAAGATTACAATATTTCGTCAAATGTAGTGACTTCTGAACAAAATGATAATCTACAAATAGATAAAGAATATACTATTCTGACAAATAATGTGGTAACTTCTGAATTAAATGTTGAAGACCAACAAATGGATGAAGATGTGTATACCTTTACTCCAGATTCTGAATTCATAGAGGTAGGTTTATCTTTAACATTTATTTTTTTAGCTTGTATGCGACGCTGATTTAAAATTACTTGCAGGTTTGGAAACCAAAATTGAATTATCTGTCCAGAAAGACGTTTAATATTGACGAAACTTCGGAAAGTACACATAAGAGTACCTATGTGACTAGTACATCTGATGTGGACGATTTTTTAAAGGATCCGTGTTTTACTCCTTCAGACATTGAATATAAAGAGGTTAGTATCTTTTAATACAATATTTTCCTAGTTGATAATAATATTTTGTATGCAATAAGTTATACTTTAAAAACATATCTGACACTCATCTCGCTTAACTATCAGAACTTAACTATTAGAACACGCATTAATAATTTCTAACGTAGGTGATCTGAATGAAAAACTTACTTTTTTATCAATATAAAAAAACCAAAAATGTTTGTTTGGTACCACATTTTCTACAAAAAATTATAATTTATGTGTGTTCTAATATCACGACGATGAACGCAAAATATAGATATTTATTATAATAATTAAGAAAACTTAGGTTTATACTTTTTTGTGTTGTGTTGTGCTAAAGTCTATACTTTAAATGATATATATATATTCAATAAAAAGCGGCCAACATTGTCATGAGCCAATTGAACAAGGAGTTATCAATAGGCAAAAAATTTGCAATTCAATAAAACGAAAAGCCGTTGATGAATTGTGCAATAAACCTGCTAAATTAATTCATTCAGAAATCCACCAGAACAATAGAACGTTAGAAACACTATCCGAAAAAGATATTCATATGATCCGAAACAATATATGTTATGCTCGATTAAAACAATTACCAAAACTACCACAGAACATTACGGATACTCAGGAATTGTTAGGTTCCATTGAAATTAAAACATGTAAAGGTGAAAATTTTTTGTTGGAAAATTATGAAGAACATAATATAGTGATATTTGCATCTGAAAGCAATTTAAAGTACATGTGTGACCAAGAAATGTTTTATGTTGACGGAACATTTGACTATTGCCCAAAATACTCACTAAATGTTCACGATACATGTGTATGCAGGAAACGTTCACATTCCTGTTGCTTTTTGCCTGCTCAATAATAAAAGTGCACAAAGTTATACAAAAATGTTTCAAATATTACGTGAAAAGTGCTTAGAAAGGGGTTATATATTAAACCCAAAAACTGTAGTGGTGGATTTTGAAAAAGGAATTCATATTGGAATAAATAATGTTTTCAAAAGTGAAATTATTGGTAGTCGATTCCATCTTGCTCAAGCCTGGTAAGTTTAAATTGTATGGTTAGTTTGAAATATAAGTAAGTAATATTTGGAATAGTGGAATAGTGGAGAAAAATTCAGAACTTAGGGCTTGCGGCAGAGTACGAACAGGACTCCAAGACTCCAATGAATAGAAAAATTAGGAGAAATATTTCTGAAAAACAAAATTTTATTCAATATAAAATATTTCAGTTATCCAATAACGAAATTAATAGATTTGATTTCATTAAATGCGTTTCTTTTAAGTATTCTAATATAGTTAATAAGTTTTGCATTTTTATTTAATTTTACAACCTAAACATTTTTTCCGCAATTCCAGAAGGGATTATTATAATGCAGGTAGGACAAAATTTACCTTCCGCAATTCGGGTGTCAGATTAAAGAAGGATTAAGGATTTTCCGCAATTCGGGTGAACCGGAATATCTGGTTAAAGTTTGTCCCATAAGTTGTGAAACACCCTGTATATGCCTTTCTAAATAATATTATATTATATAACAAAATAACATTTTTAGGAATCATCTAAGTCATCCGAAATTGAAGAAATTGAAGAAATTAAAAAAACCGGTACTGTAAATTTAAATATAACTGAAAGTGTTGAGACGGTGACTAAAAAACATTACCAAGATAAATTAAATTACTGTTTCTATTGCGATAAAGATGTATCTCATTTTGCTCGTCATTTAACAACGTGGCATGAGACTGAAACTAAAGTACAAAATATTCTAGCTTTGCCGAAGGGGTCAAAAAAGTGGCGTGATATAATTGGGACATTAAAAAAGCAGGGTAATTTTATCCGCAATAGATCTCACGACTCAATAAGACCTGTAAAACGTGTAAAAAGTATGGATTCTTCTAAAAAAGAAGATTACTTACCCTGCTCATACTGCTTAGGATTTTACAAACGAAAATCTTTATATCGCCATACTAAGAAATGTTCGGAAAATTCCAAAACTAATAATTCTAGGCAAGCAGCTCAAAGTGAAGGACAAATAACATTGTTGTTGGGAAAATTTTCCAAATTTGATGATTTACTAAATAAGGAACTTTTCCCCCGAATGAGAGCTGATAAAATTAATTTTATTGCGAAAAAAGATTTTTTGATATGTCAATATGCATATTCCTATATAAAAGGCCGTAAAAGTAAAGGAAATTTAGATTTTGTTCGACAAAACGTGCGACGTTTAGCAAAATTACTTGATTATTGCATGCAAAGGGATAACACAATAAAGCAACTCTTAGATATTTTAAAACCGACAAACTTTTCACTAATTGTAGAAGGAATCAATGATATGTCGCGGTATAACCCAGACACAGACTCATATGATTCACCTACACTAGCAATAAATTTTGGCACACTTTTAAAAAAATGTTGCGACTTAGCATTTATTCACCTAATACAGATCGAAAATTCGAACCAACAGAGAAAAGACATCAAAATTTTAAAAACGTTAATAACATCGCAGTGGTCTGATGAAATATCAGCACAGGCATGTGCAAATATTAATGAAAAGAAATGGAATAAAAATGAATTATTGCCCCTTACGAGTGATTTAAAAGAGTTCAGTTTATATTTGGACAAAACTGTTTCAGAAGCTTTTAATGATCTTCAATTAAATATATCATTTGAAAAATATAATATTCTTAAGGATGTCATATATTGTCAAATAATTCTTTTAAATAGAAGACGTCCTGCTGAGGTTGCTCAATTAAAAGTAGATACATTTAATACAATTTGTGGCAGTAATGATGAAAGTAATGTTGAGTTTCAAAATTGTCTTACCGAAACTGAAAAGATTTTACTTAACTCCTATACTAGGATAGTTATTAGGGGAAAAAGAGGTCGGGGTGTGCCAATTTTGCTATCTCCTCTTATGCAAAAACATTTTAATTATTTGATAACAATAAGAAAAAAATTTGCGGAAGGGAATCCATATGTATTCCACACTAGTGGAAAATGCTGTATAGACGGAACAAAAGTTATCAACAAATACGCTTTAAAATGTGGAGTGAAAAATCCGAAAACTATTACAGCAACTAAATTGCGAAAGCACTTAGCGACCATTACCCAACTGCTCCAGTTTGGAGAGAAAGACCTGGAGCAGTTGTCTCAGTTTATGGGTCATACCCTAAAAACACATTGCGATGTGTATCGGCTTCCAGACAATATGTTCCAAACTGCTAAAGTATCAAAGTTATTACTATTAATGAAAGAAGGTGGAATAGAACAGTATAAAGGAGTAAAGTTAGATGATATTGACTTAGATTTAAACATAATTACAGAAGAAGAACCAGAAGATATATTTACTAAAAAATTGGAGTTAAAAGATGACACTGAACATAATGAAATTCCATCAACTTCATCAGATAAATTAGAAAATGAAATTCCATCAACTTCATCAGAAAAATTTGATAATGAAACTCCATCAACATCAATGCAAAAATTTAAAAAAAATAAAAAAACCCTTATCAGAACCGCTTGGACAAAAAACCAGAAAAAAATATTAGCAGAATTTTTTGCTGAACATATTAGAAATAAAAAACCGCCTAAACAAAATGAAGTTGATGAGTTAATGAATACATATCCAGAAGAATTTGGTAATAAAAAATGGACCAGTATTAAAGCAGTTATATATAATATGTACACCGGAAAATTAAAAATTGACTTTTAAAGTTGAATTATAGAAGGTCTGAATAATTTCCAGAAGAGTTTTTTAATTTTTTTAGTTATTACAAAATTATTTGAAATATTTTACTATTTTACATTTAACTGACCGGTTAATTGATGCAAATAATTTTATGAGTAGGAAAAATAACGTGTGCTTTTCAGATTTTTAATTGTTTTGAAGGTTAACGCACAGTTATAATAAATTCTAATACGCGAAACTCTTATGTAAAAAATAACCTATGATTTGAAAATAAAAGAAAATCGGATAGAAATGTATTAGTTTTTCATATTTTAATGTTTAAAATACGATCTAGCAAATGTTCACTCTTTTTAAATAATTCACTTGACCTAGGATAAAAAAGAGATTTATGTTGTATTTTATAATTTTTTATAGTTTTGTTTTCCTTTGTGTTACTTTGTTGATATATTTTAATACATTTTTTTTACTGATATGTCTTGTTTTTTTTAACAACTTCCGCAACAATAATTATAATCAATTGATGAAATTTATTGTATTAACCTTTACTTTGTGAAAATCCATCTTACTAAGAACATTAAAAATAAAACTTTTCAACAAAACTTCTACGTTTTATTTAAAAAGCAATTTTTAAATAAAACGTGGAAGTTTTGTTGAAAAGTTTTATTTTTAATGTTCTTGATAATCAATTAAAATAAAATATCTTTACAAAAACCGTCATGTTAAATGAAAATATTGATTAAAATGAATTGTTTTTAATTTAATTTAAAATATATCCCCACAATGTGTCCCTGGACGGAAATAACTACAAATACTTGTAAATTTTTTGTTTTAGATTTTATCGAAAAAAGACACTTCAAAAAAGTTTTGCTTATTCTATATCATCATTAACTATACTTAAAATTGTAATACAGGGTACCAGAAAAATCAGAGAACTTTGTAACTGAGCATATTATTTCAAGATATTTTTATTATACTTAAAAATAAGGTAATTTCACTTTTGACATAATCCAGGTTTTCCGATTTTTTTGGCATCTTGTATGACTATTTAAAGTATGGTGAAGGGTATTTTGGGATAAGCGAAACTTTTTATAAAGAATAAATAATTCTTCGATAAAATCTAATGCAAAAAAGTTTACTAGTATGTAGTAATTTAAAGATAATTTTTTATAAAACATATTTTTCTTGAAGCATTGATATTGGTACAAAATTTGATGGCTCGGAATAACATATTTTGTCTAATGGACTTACTTTGTATGATGGATATATTATAGTACCTATATATATTACATATACAGTAGTTCCCAGATAGAGCTCAAAACAGGAATATTTTTTGAAAAAATAATTATTTGTCAAATCAGAGAAAGAATTATTGTATATTCAACTTGGCTCGTCTAAGTTCACAACATAGATTGGCTTGTACTACTAGTATAACTTTCTGCCTTTTTAAACAAATAACTATTATTTAGATCAAATTCTTTCACATGTGTATTTATATTTATTTTCAAAATCTACAGATAATAATTTTTTTTTGTTTTGAAAAATTAATATTCGGTCAGAATTTGATAGCTAAATTGGATTAACATGTTTTGTCTAATGGACTCAATTTGTATGAATAATATATAATATACATTACATATACAGAAATTCCAGGATGGAGCCCAAAAGAGGGAAATATTTTGTATATTCAATTTCTCGAAAATTTAGATGATTTTCAGTATAATCTTAGGAAACTTTGCCAGTCTTTGTTTTAAGCTTACTCCATTTTTTAATTAAGTTTAACTATTAAATTTAGATTTTCCAACCACCATCGATGACATTAAAGGTTTTTTATTTTGTCCGTCTGTCTGTCCGTAATCACATTTCCTCCGTTATTACAAAAACTAGCGCTTCAATATTGACGTCAAATGAAAGCTCTTCACCCACAGATGACAATAAAGTTTTTTTATTTTGTCCGTCTGTCCATCTGTCTGTCTGTAATCACATTTCCTCCGTTACTACAAAAACTAGCGCTACAATATTGACGTCAAATGAAAGCTCTTTACCCACAGATGACAAAGTTTTTTTTATTTTGTCCGTCTGTCTGTCTGAAATCACATTTCCTCCGTTATTACAAAAATTTGCGGTACAATATTGGTGTTAAATGAAAGCTCTTGACCCATAGATGACATTAAATGTGTTTTTATTTTGTCTGTCTGTACGTCTGTAGTAACATTTCATCCGTTATTCCAAAAGCTAGCGCTGATAAAAGAAACTTCATTTTTGGTAATTTTTTATTGAAGAGTTTATTTTTAATTATATTGTTTTTTACCGTTAAATAAGTTCTCCCTAATATCAGCTGTGTTATAATAATATACAATTTGTACGACCCATATTAACTACTTTTTATTCGAAATTTTCAGGTGGGAATTTTGTAGACGTTACCGTGAAAATGATTTTATACCACAAAAGCGTTCAAACGAATAATTTTATTAAAAGTCTCCACATTATGTGCATTCTTTTATGCGGCAACATTGCTTGGCTCGGCTTCTACCGTATTGGTACATATAGTTATACAATTTGGATCGGGTCTGTATGAATATACGGTTGGGCTCAGAATTGTTAGGAATTTTTAGG
>CAJUYH010000002.1:30499-135251 GCA_910591685.1 Galerucella tenella
TATATATATATATATATATATATATATATATATATATATATATAACTTCCTTCATATCTAGCCACATGTAGTTACTGCGCATGCTTGCGGTACGTTTGACGCTAAGTCACAAACAGGCGGGGGAACGACCCTAGCGCATGATGAATAAGCATACAGTATTATAATCTCATTTACAGCGTAATAGCTCCTAAGCTATGGATGCTACGGGAAAAAGTATCTGATGAAATGTATAGAAAATTTCATGCTCTGCAATTCAGTTACCACCATTTTGAATTTATCATTAACCATTCACTAAATATTCATCAAAAACCATATTGAAAAAAGTTTGGTGAGCTATAATTGAAAACCTATGCGTTATACAAAAAAAAGTTTCGAATAAAAAAGATGGCAAATATTATTATCTACAATAATAATCTCCACAATTTTTGTCCTACGATGCGCTGTTCGCGAGGTATTTAATAAAACGTGTTTTTCAAGATGGCAGTTGAAGTGAAGCCCCCCCATGACGCCAACTTGGATCTACATTCAGGGGTCACCCCTGAATATATTCAAAGAAAAAATACCTGTTCCCGTACATTTTTTTCAGAACCTACTTTTTTGGCAGGGGCTCTTGGACTATTATCCATGAATAATGAAAACTACATGGAATATATGCCCTCTATCACAATATGGACGACCTGTCAATGATGTCATTTTGGAATGGTCTATTCATCATGGTAATATATACTGAAGGAGAAACATTGGAAATTTTAATGAGGCAATGAAATTTACAAATAAATATTGCAGCTTCCCTCAGTGGAAAGAAAAAGATCAATAGTGTTTCAACCTATGAAATTAAATCGAGCATAGGTTATGGCCAATTTTTTAGCAGTAGTTAGGCACTTCAATGTATCGTGAAGTTACATATAGGTAACACAGATACTTTAATGTAATCAACAAAAATATGCTTGACTTTCCTAAAATTTACCAGAAAGATGTGACCTTAAACAACTTATTATTCAACGAAATATTGTCTTTTGATCCTACGGTAACACTATGACCCATTAATCATGAATTACCGTGTATGAATTGGATCAATTGAACATATAAAACGTTCATAATTTTCGTCACTGTACTTATTGGAAAATAGTTAGAGCATATTTACTGAAAGTTTGGTAGAAGAAAAGTTAAGATAGGCGATTATGAATTATTTTAATCAAGTACTGCCCATTCGGGAAAAGTGTCCAAGTCCCAAATAAGTTTTGAGTAAAACGGAAAGATGGTAAAAAGCACCAAAAGTGAAATTAGAGTCATTCCTATTCCAACTTTTGTCATTTCTTTAGAAGCCATGTTGCAAGGAGCTGCTGCTATGGCATTGGGGGGAGTTGATACTGGAAGACAGTATGAGAAGGAGCAGCAGAGTGCGGCTGGCATCATGAGATACATGGGGTGAATTTTGGCATCCTGAAAAAAATATTCTTAGCATAATTATATATTTTTTAGAATGAGTAGATGTACTTACCACAGACATTTCAGCCAATACTGGCAAAATTACGTTCGCACAGGCAACATTACTGGAGAACTGCGTCAAAAAAGTTCCCATACATCCAGAAATTAACATGACGTAATATTTATTTAATGAGGTGAATCCTCTTAGATGTTGAGCAATCATGTGACTCATTCCACTAGCTTTTGAACCTTCAGCCATGGCAAAACCACCTCCGAGAAGAAATAGCAGGCCCCAAGGCATTTTTTGTTGGACGATTTTCCAAGAAATGAGAGCCGTAGAAGCAGCCTTTGGTCTCTTTTGATCATTTTTGCTAAACATGTAAATAAAATCGAGTTTGGAAGGGACGATAAACATAACCATTACTATTATCAAAGCTGCTGTTGCATCTGTAACCTGCAAAGATATTTTAATACATTTAAAAAACTGCTTATTACAAACAAAAACTCTGGTATCAAAATTGAATTTATAAAGCATAGTCTTGAAAAAGTATTGTATTTCGACAATTTTTAGACTAATCTAAAAGACAATACACAATCATAATTTCCATAATGTACATTCGTTATAAACAAACAAATTATTATTATACTGGGAATATTCCCATGAACCTATAGCTGCGGAAATAATTGATTTTTCACTCCACTACAACTGTTCAGTTAATAAAAATATTAACAAAATCATCGGTGGATGGAATTATTGTGACAATAAAGAAAAATAGATGCAAGAACAAGTTGGTGACCAATGATTTCGTTTTGAAACAATTTAATTCATTTTGTGTAGATTAATTCGTTTATCGGAACTGGCTTAATACGATATCAAAAGTGAATAAATTCAGGATAAATTGTTTCCCTTAGTTTTCGAGAAAAAGAAGGAATGGATGCAAGAACAAGTTTGTGACCAATGATTCTGTTTGGCTCAATACGATATCAAAAGTGAATAAATTCAGGATTGATTGCTTACATTTGTTTTTGAGAAAAAGAAAAGGAGAAACTTGAGAGAAATGATAACACAACTAAGAACAAAGAATTTCGGTAACCAGAGAAACTCAAAGACTATGAAAATTATAAGTAGAACTTACAAAACTAACAGAAGCAATAAATGAATTAAGGTAGATTAAAAACATTGGAAAGAAATGAGAATAGCCAATATTTTTTCAACTTAATCTTTGTAGTTTTTATGTTTATACCAGCTCAAAGATATTTCCATTATATATCCAATTTTTGGTTATTTCAATTTTTTTTGTGTTTCATTTTTACCACGTTTTAATTTTGATTTTATTTAGTCTACAACGCTATCATAATTCTAGAATATGAATAATGTTCAACTTCAACTTCGATCTCTTGTTCTAGAAACGCAATGGCCATGACCGATCAAATTACAATTTTTTTTAAAAACGCTATTCATTGGTGTTTATTTAAGTCCATCGGCTAATTTAAAATTCGTCGTCATATTTTATCTACTTGGACTGTGTTATCCGGATAAAACCAAAATATAAATAAACAAGAAACAAGTCACTATATTACTTTTAGGTTTTTATCTTGAAATATTCACTTCCTTGTGTACATTGTTCACTTCTTCCCAACTTGAAATAGTATGTTGTGCAACAAGTGGGGAAAGTTCAACTTTTCTCACGAGCCCGAAGAGCGACTTACGCAAACACACGAGTGAGGAAAGTACTTGTGAGAAAGTCCGCACATGTTGCAGACTATACTTTTTCTACAACTGCACAAATTTAAAGAATACAAGTAAAGTAACTTAATATTTATTTTTATGGTTAGTAAAACAAAAATAACACCAATCCCATCTCTAAACTGTTAAGTAATTTTATTCAAAATTATAGTTGATTTTGAAATTTGTACAATTTTGTAAGGTCAAACCCGGAACGTCATTTCTTTCCATCAAATTCTTTGTTATCTGAAACTATCTTTTCGAATTTAAAAACTTCTAATATAATCTGACAGTTTTGTGACAACTAAGTAAGTATTTGAAAGGTGACAGTAGCATACTAAGTTTTGTCGATTTTATTTGATTCTCCATATAAATGTATGTGGCGTGGGCAAAGTGCCGTGAGAAATAATATTTCTCACAGTATAAGCAATATTTGGTTTTGAAATTAAGCAGTTTAAGCACCTAAGCTATGAGGAATAAGTCACTTTTCATAGCGGTTGTAGAGAAAGTATTTTCTCTATTTTGTCCATTGCCCATTGGACAATTTTTTTTTCTTCGGCAAAATGAATCTACAGGGTGGTCCGTAAGTAATGGTCCAAAGTGAAATGGACAGAAAATCTGTCGAGACTACCAAAGGACTTTCTGCTCGAAGTACACACAAGATTTCCTCTACGATCCCACCTAAATAAAATTAATTGCCATTGTTTGTACTTAGCAGTTTCCAGATTGCAGTTTCGTGTACCTATGTACGTAGGCAACACTTATTACATTAATGTCAGATATTTTCTAGATTTCCCTATTCCTCATTAAATTATTAGGGAAAATACTGTTGGATGCTTTAACATATTAGAGAATCAACTAAAATATTTTATTCTACAGTTTATATTGAAATAACTACTGGCTCTCTTTCATCTATGAATAAAATTAGGCGTGCGCCAAAGTTACTTTCTGCTTTAGAGCGACAATAATGTCAAATTATAACAGCTCGCAGAAAACATCAACTTTGCGGTTGCTTTTCAAGGTACAAAAGACGACTTTCGATAGTGGTAGTAGAAAAATGTTATTGTTTTCTTATTAACTGTTAACGGACTGATTTTTTGGCGTTCACACGACCCTTCCAAATTTGCCTTAATCACATTAGAATTCACAATAGACTATACGCTACACCTTGCATGTAGCAACTTATCGACTTTTAGTGGACCGTTTATTCTTAATACACAGCTCAAACCTCCATAGTAAATGGAGAAACCTACAATCGCATTTTTGGTGAGTTTCTTGGAATTGAAATAACACAAAATGTCAAACGTTTATCGACAAATAATCTCATGATTCGGCTATGTAATCTTTAATACACACGGCTTTTGGCCTGTAGAAATCTTTTTCTATTGTTCTTTACAGCTTGTGGTTATAAAATAAAATAAAAGACCGAAAGCTTGTAAGTATTAGCTCAGGTACATTTATTCAAATGGAGTGAGCAGTGTTGAAATTCAAAAAATGAATGTGCAGTTCTGAATAATTATTGTGGTTTGATTCCCAAAAGAATAAGAGAAAAAAGAATAAGTAATGCCACAAGGAACTTACAGAAGATACTTAAGGAAATAATCAGATTATTCTGTAATAATATTTAAAATGACCCTAATAAGTTTTGCAGAATTAGGTTTTATTACTCTCTCGTACATAAAAGTATACTATTGTTGGGAAAAATTATGTTAACACTCAGTACCTTTTCATTGGAATTTCCCGATTACTACTGCTTACTTCAATAATCATTCAGAATTGCACATTCATTTTTTGAATTTTAACACTGTTCACTCCATTTGAATACAATGAGGTATGCAACCTCAAATTTGACCCCATGTTTCATTAGGTAATATTGATAAGTTATAAATGGGATATTCAACAATAAAATTATTTTGAATGTAGATTAACAAAAAAAAAATTATAACAAAAATTCAGGCAACTTATAATGCAGAAAGGTCATTAGTTTGAATGAGAACTTGTTGATAATCTTCCCTTGCAGGTCCAGGTTTAAGCTTCCCATTCTTTTCCGTTTATTGGGATGTTAAAGCTTATTCGGGACAAAAATGTTGACATCTGTTGTTGACCTTGTTCAATTTGAATTTGCAGTATTTCACTTATAAAAAGTATAAAGCTTGAGCTTAAACTAATCAAAAATGTAAACCAAGATAAAACCACGTGTGAATGAAAACAACTCACTGTGACTCTAGCCTATGAGCTTCTTCTCTTCTCCTTTACTTTGTGTGATTAGCATCTCTTATGATTACTTCAATGTACCTATACTAGTGACGTCAAAATCTAAAGGGCGTATTTTAGGAAAAATTTTTCAATTGGGGTAAAAACAAAACAGCACTTTTTTTGATAAGTAATTTGTTCCATAAGAAATAACCATCTGCTAATTATCAACAAGAACCTGTTTTTTAAGTTAGGAACCCTATTATCAGTATACTTAGAATGTTTGTGTATGTTTATCTTGAGTGAAAAGATATACTTGAAGTCAGAGATGTGGGTACCAGTTATCCACAAATTTTGTAGGAATAGCTTCCTCATATCCCGAGCTAACTAAAAGGTACACTCATTACAATTTGGTGAAAAAGGGTACCCTAAATGATACTTATCATTTTACAACTTCCTTCTTTTGCAATTATATCAACTTTCTAATGTACATTTAATGAGTTTTTTCCAGTTGAAAGACAAAAAAGATGTCTTACCTTATGGTCGGTGATGAGCTCAGCCCAGCCTGGTACAAAATGCGGTTTTCTGAATAACCATAAGATAATTGATAGCACGAAACACAACCCAACAGCTTTTTCATGGAAAGACATGGGACCTAATTGTTCTAGCTGGTGGCTAATTAGTTTTTTGGCTACAGTTGTTCCTTGTGCACCAACCCTTATCTTCTTAGCATCCACTGAGTTGGGTCTAAACAAACCCATGTACCAAAACTGAAGCCAAATAACTCCCAAGTACATCATCATTAACATCATGGGAATGTTCAAAATCATCCATTTTGTAAATTCGACACCTAAACAAAAATCAGTTATCAAATTTAAATTCTTAAATATGGCATTGTTTTGATATATGCAATTTACTACAAAGGTATTGATTGTTTTCAATAACCGGAAGTGAGTAAACTGAAATAAATAGTTAACCCAAGAAAAAGTTATTCATGGAATTAACAAAAAATTACTTATTGGGAAATTTTGTCACTTAAGTCACTATGCAGAAAATTATAATATACCAGTCTGTTTTTTTATCTGCTTCAATATTGGCTTCCTCTTGTAATTCTCCGAGTATAACTTATATTTACATACTCTGGTCAACAAGTCAGTTCAAAAACTTGCTAACGCTATCTTTTGTTTATCTTATTGTGCTGATACATTATTTCGATACATTTTTCATTCCAAATAGAATAAGCCATTACTTATATTTTTATCAGCTACATCATGAATTTACACGTTTTTAAATTTGTTGATTGGACTGAACAGTTTTAGATGGTACATTCTTTGATCTTTTCATGTCTTCAAAGATAATAGTTTATAACGCCTTGCCGTTCACTAAGAAGCAACAACTACTTCCCTGGCTATATGCCACGAAGGATATTGAATTACTGTTCTAAGTTTAACGGAGTTGATATATCTGCAAGATATAACCAACCATTCTGGTTTTCAATGGGAAGAAACAATATCCCCTGTGGACCGGTTTCGGTGTATTTGTACTTTATCAAGACAAGGTAGATATCATCCGTCCAGAAGCTATGAGAGCATAATTTTGGACTGAAGACAAGGCTGGAATCATATCAATACATTATCCTCAGTTGAGGAAATGTTAAGAATGCGATAATAGTGTTATCCCATCATCTAACAACAAACCACAATTCTATATTTACAAAAAACCATCACAAAACATTAACCTACGGACTTAGAAAGAGATCTGCAGTATAATTGCCAGTTTATAAAAGATTAGTTCCCGGCCCTACCACATCTAGCGCAGCAACCGTGTTAGCGGGAAATTCAAATTTACAGTCAGACAGCCACTGATCATTTCGAGATGTTTCCCTAAGAATTTAAACTGGATCGGAACCAGTCAGATTGGCTTGATCATTTTTCATAATCTGGTTTTGAATTCTCGCTGGGTAGTGTAAGTGGAAAATACTGCAGATTTATACATTATTCGATAGGTTTTCAATTTTCAAGCTTCTCCCCACTGTCAATATGTGATTACAATGCTGATTTGTGAGCCTAAATAAGTAAGAATTGTATGGTTGAATTAAATAATACAAAATATACAATACTAAAATTTATTTATTGTTATATTTTCTCGACTTCGTACACATGTCATAGGCATGGAGTTTTATAGGATCAAAATGGGATGCAGGAGATTTTATTTTTACAAGATATTCAAACTTTTTATCCTTACCCCTAACTATTTTATAAAAAACTCTGGGCTGGGAAACAGAAACACAATATACAACGAACGAACTTACTCAAATCACAATAGAAAACAAAATGGTCGGTTAGTAACGGGCCGTTACTAACGGCCACGGCTTCGTTTCCTTGCCGATTTGAATGAGCATAGCAACAACAGTGGCTCCCTCGCGTCTTTCTGGTTAGGCCGGAAACTATAATATTCCTTTGACCTTGGCCATAAAGCTTTCTTTTCTAAGTCCGTAGGTTAATGTTTTGTGAAAACCATCTTGGTTCTGTAGTTATTTACTTATCCACAGTTACCTGTCAATAATTGTCATTTTATTGAAGTGTGTCATCAATAGATGTCAAAGATAATGGTTTCATACTATTATATTATCAAAGATATGTCATAACAGGATTTTAAATCACAATATCTCAGTGGCACACCCAACGGACTCTTTTAGAAAGCACAATATTTCCTAAATCAAGGAAACTGTAAGTGCCACTAGCTCCGAAAAAAGATTTTTTTACATCAAATAATTTTAATCCTCAGTATCGAAAAAGAAATATATTATTCTAACAATTTACAAAGTTTTGGAAAATATTCCTTAAAAACAGTGACCGTTCAGCTAAGAAAAAACAACTAGTCCCGGGCTATTACGGACATTGAATTACATTTTTCAGTCGAACTTGGTCGGTATGTTTTACAAGATTCAACAAACCATTCTGGTTTGCAATTGGAAGGGACGACATAACTTACAGACCGGTTTGGGCGTATTTGTGCCTCATCAGTACAAGGTATATGTTCTACGTCCGAGAGCTCTATAGCTTTATTCCTGATTGAATAAGACACTGAAATTACAATCAATACATGTCTTCCAGTTCCGCTATTAAAGGTGTGACAATAGTGACAGTAGATAAGAATTATTTACCTGGACTATCTGGAAAATAGGTTTCATATAACCCCTTGAACGTGAGGTTGGTTCCCGAACCAATAATACAACCCATTCCTCCAATGCTGGCAGCGTAGGCAGTAGAAATAAAATAGCACATGGTAGTTCTAGTAGGTCGCTTATTCTCCATATCGCCATTATCTACAGTTATCACCTCACCCTCGAGATCATTTCTCTCGAATACTTCGCCAATACCTTGTTCCTCCAATGCATTTAACGTCGCTTCTGTAACATGAACATCAAGGTATTAAATTCTATTATAATATTTCTCAAAGTTGGTTTGTTCTCAAGAAAAAGTGCTGAAAAATGGAATAACATGCAGGTCAATTCTGTTCTCCTCCTGCTAAAATTTTTGTGCTAGTCGTCCAGTACGCAGGCGACTTAGAATAGATCACGCGTGGTCTTTGTTTACATGCGGTTTTTTTTGGAAACGTCTTAATTATAAATTATTGTGATAAAAGCCATAATAATTGGTAAGGGCACCTAAAGATGCGATATATCATTATTTCCTTCATTTAACGGCATACACTAAACTGCAAGTATTCTAATGACAAGTTTTTGAATGCTTGAACCATAAAATGTAGAAGAATAATGAGAAAACCAGAAGAAAATATACAAACAGTTGTAGTAAGATGAATGACGAAAAATTGAATAATTTGCATGATTTAAATTACTCTTGAATGAAGCAGGATCATAGACCCTCAATTAAATGAGACGGAAGAAAGGAAGCACAGAAGATCTTTTAGAATTCCAGTGATAATTTTTTACTGAATATAGTAACCAATCAAATTACTTAATTTCAAGTCATGTGTCAAATTTCATCCAATCACCGCTGTATTACAGCGATAATACCCTACATGTGGTGTTTTCAGTTTGGTGTTTATTTTTTATTAAAAATTAATTAAACGTCAAACTGACAACTGGATTAAAAATGTCGCGAATATTTGTTATTGCATCTAACGATTCAATTAATTTACCAACTGTACTTTCCACAACTGTGGTTTTGAATAGAAATGAATAATATTTGTTTGATAATTTTTTACTGGATATAGTAACCAATCAAATTACTTAATTTCAAGTCATGTGTTAAATTTCATCCAATCACCGCTGTATTACAGCGATAATACCCTACATGTGGTGTTTTCAGTTTGGTGTTCATGTTTTATTAAAAATTAATTAAACGTCAAACTGACAACTGGATTAAAAATGTCGGAAAGATTTGATATTGCATCTAACGATTCAATTAATTTACCAATTGTACTTTTCACAACTGTAGTTTTATATAAAAATGAATAATTTTTGATTAAAACTAATAAAGTTTGTATTGAAAAGTATTGAGCGTCAGATTGACAATCAATTTTTTGATATCTACAAAGTAAAAAATTATCTTATCGAATACTCCTCAAAGATAATAACCCTCGGCCTGCGGCCTTGGGTTATTATCCAGCAACACGCTTTCAGAATTCTCTATGACAAAATTATCTCGGTATTATCAAGACCCTAGGGGTATTACTACTGAAAATTACCCCAGTTTACAAGCATACATAGGTTTAGGAGCCGGGATTGTAGAGATAAAACAACAATCTGTTCCAATAGGACTATCTAAGGAAGTTACATCTCTCCAAGTAGATATGTTCGTATCTCATCAGTGCGTGCACTAAGGCAGGAAAGAACTTTACGCTTAGTTGCAATTATTTATACAGACAGTCATGCTGCACTTGTTTCCATAGAGGTCCAATCTGAGCTAGTATGACATTGCATAAGTGCCTTAAACGCACTAGGAGACCGTTACAAGGTCACGGTAGTCTGGGTTTCATGGATGAAGGTAAAAGAGAGAGGAGAGAACATAACAGTATAAAGAATCATCGACCAAAGTGGCTTCTCAATATGGCCGATTTCCGTTGAAGCGTAAACAAACCAGAGGCGTACAATAAATTATTCAATTAGCGGCAACAAAAAACTCTCATATTATGCATCTTTTTAAGGTGGTATACCTATATTGGATAAAAGCAGTCTCCAAACAATATTGTACAACTCTATATCAACTTAAATTCATACTAATACTCATAAATAACCTTTCTAATACTGAAAATCACTATTTCTTCAACGTGGCTTTTCAATTTGACACATTTCAGTTTATTAAGGTTATCTATGTTGACACAAGAATTGATGACTAATGTCACTAATGTGGATTCTCAATATGGCGACTTCCGTCGAAAGTTGGTTAAATCACTACCACGCTTACCTTCCCTCCTTTTTCTTTCACCTCGTTGGTTTCATGACACGAGGGTCATGAAGGTGGAAAATAGACGGTTTTAATCACCAATCAGAGCACGTCAATACCAATTCATTGGACCGGAACCCTTCAATGCCATGGCAAAGTCGTCAATAAACTTGGTACACACCAGAAAGTGGGTAGCACAACAGTCTGTAGAATGGTGTAAAATCTCACCAGGACACACAGGCTAATGCTAAACAATTTATAGGTAGGAGCATAGATAAAAAATGGATAAACAACCAGGCGTTGTGCTGGTGGTATGAAGCCCCAGAACAAAGGCATGCTAAATTATTCCTTGAAATCTCTACACGACCTACTATGTCAATGTCGAGAAACGATGAGGATGATGGTGGGAATTCTGACCAGACATTGTAGGCTGAGGAAACATAATATGCACACTATTGGTCTTGCAGATGCCTGCCTTTGTAGGTTATGCCAGGACAAAGACGAAACCGCGGAGCACATACTCTGTAAGTGCGAAAACCTAGCAAGGGTGCGGTTTCACATACTCGGAGAAGGAAAACTGAGGGCAAAGAGCTATGCAGGGGAGGCTGTATCCAGGCTAATAAGTCTAATAAAAAGCTTGATATTGAGCTTCAAATATAGGGAGGACCATAATAGATCTGCAAAGGTAGCAGTGGGATAGGACAAAGAGAACTGTCAAAGTGAGTTAGTATGATAACTGGGCACTGTTAGCTCGAATAGATAGAGCTAATGAGAGAACTGATATGAATACAAAACATGGCTGAACTGAAAGTCAACAGTCTTTAGAATGGTGTCAAATCTATCCAGGACACACAGACAGCTCAATATTAAACAATTTATTTGTAGGAGTATAGATAGGAAAACTGTCAAAGTAAATTAGTATGATGACTGGGAACTGTTAGTTACAAACAAGACTGAACTGAACGAGAGTGAAGTAATGATTACGGCATATATACAATATAAATATATCATTCCTTCGATGTAGATAATATTATTTTTGTCTTACCTATAATTGGAATCATCATAGCTGCAGCAGCGGTATTGGATATCCACATCGATACAAACATAGTGACTGAACAAAGTCCAATGTTCAACCGTCTCGGACTGCATCCCACCAATCGTATCACGTACAAAGCTACTCGTTTGTGTAGATTACAATGTTCAACTGCTATGGCTATAATTAGACCACCGACGAACATCATATTCGTTTCCTTCAGATAACAAAGAGACGTTTGGTCTGTACCGAGGATGCCCATTAAAGGAAACAAAACCACTGGTATGAGTGATGTCACTGGAAGAGGAAGCACTTCGAAGACCCAATAGCCTATAAAAACATAAAACAATAAAAAATAATCATAAATATTCTCAGTTCCACCAAAAGTAAATGAAACAGACACTTTATTCGACTCAAATTGTCCAATTTATTCCGAGAACTGCAACGGGATTTTATTTCAAGATACGATTTTAACTAGTCGTTCGATGTCGAATGCGATGTTCAATTCGATCGTATCGGATCATTCCATTCTATTTCATGATCAAATTGTAATCGGGTGTTCTCGGATTTAAGCAGCATTTCATACGATCCTTTCAAAGTAAAGTTGGTTGAAAAAGTTTCTTGACATTGTCGTCAGTGAAAAACTGCTTACGTGTTTTGAGTCAGTAAGAGTCATTTCCCAACTATCGCTATCGAGCAGCTGAAAAAGTGATAGAAACACCTTGAAGTGGACGGCCAAGGGTTACCACCTCCACACAAGATCGTTATCTATAGAGAACCTCTGAGCGTCTTTTAAATAATACTTGTGGTGTTTCGCTTTCAACTGAAACAGTAGATTACACGATGTTAATTTACGTTCATGACGACTTTTGAGAAGAGTTCCACTGACACAAAGTCATATTTATGCATGCCCAATTAGCATGGGCTAATGGACATATGAATTTGAATGGAGGCATTGCTTACAGATGAGATCATGTATGGACGGTCTTCTAATAGTCGGCATGTTCGTGTATGGACTCTCAACGATCTTAGCCACAATAGACTCTTGCGAGTCAGTGGAGGGCCTTATAGACCCACTCTCACCACAAACCTAACCAAACCTCAACGATCTCATTGAAAGTATGCAAAGGCGTTGTTTTGCTTCAGTATATTCTAGATGGAGCCATACTCGTTATTAACGGATTACTATGTGCTTTACTTTTTAATAAAATTGAAAAGATGCAACTTAAATTGTTCATTTTGTTGTGTAAAACTATCACCGAAAAATAAACATTCAATTTATCAGATATAAATACCTACTTGGTGACCAAAAATCTCAATTTGCTTAAACACAATTTCGGAATTCATGAAGCATCAAACTGGTATGCTCATTTCAGTGTTATCTAGCTGTTATCAAGAATATTTGAGATACCTACCATTAGTATAATATGGTCCAAAAAATTGATCATTACAGACGTTTGGCCGCTAGCAAAAACAGGTCGGTGACCTCAAAATTTTCACTGGAAAAAGCCGGTGACGGCCCTGTGAGTTCACTATAGGAACTAAAATTTCAAATACTAAAACTATCCTGATAGCCTTCACTAAGAAAAGAAAACTCAACCTCAAAACCATAAAACTTGATGGGAACGAGATTGAATGGGGACAAGAAGTCAAGTATCTAGGTTTAACTCTAGACAGTAAACTCCTGTGGAACAAACACGAAAGGGAGATTACATACAGGGCAAAAATGGCTATAATGGTGTGCAGGAATCTGGCAGGAAGAAACTGGGGCTGTAACCCAAAAATCCTGAGCAGAATGTACACTGCCATATGGAGCCATTGCGTGGAGTAGTAGAACTAGCCTATTGACGACGAGAGAAAACCTCTCCAAAATTCAAAGACTAGCCTGTATATATGCAATACAGGAGCAATGAGAACATGCCCAACGGCAGCCATGGAAGTGATTCTCAACGTCACCCCTCTACATATGGTGGTGGAAAGTGTTGCAGAAAGAACAAGATACAGACTAAGTAGAGGGGGAATCATTAAAAAAAACCACCTCCTCACTTCTTAGAAATCAGACAACCTGGGACATGCCACAAGACGGTATGATGAAAAAGTATAACTTTTCAAAGAAATTCGTTACGGAAATGAGCAGCAAGGAGGAATGGGATCCAAATACCATTACCAGACTTGGAAAGACAATGGTACACAGACGGCTCAAAAGCAATAGAAGGAACTGGGATAGGAGTGTTCGGGCCAGGAACCAAACACTCTGAAAGCTTGGGAAAAACCCCAAGTATCTTTCAAGCGGAAATCCACGCCATAAGAAAGTGCGCCCAGTTCAATATTGATAAAGGATACAGAAGACAAAGGATTATCATAATAACGGATAGTCAAGCAGCCATTAAGGCACTGAGCTCTCGTGTAATCAGTTCCAGAATGGTGTGGGAATGCCCAGACAAACTCAATGAACTAGGCGAGAACAACTTAGTCACCTCACTATGGATTCCAGGACACACTGGAATAAAAGAAAATGGAATAGCAGATGAACTAGCAAAGAGGGGGACTGAAATACCTTTCTGGGGGCCTGAACCCTTTCGCGGAATCAGCCCCAATGTAATATTGGAAGAAATAAGTGAAGCCGAGAAAAAGAGAAAATCTGACCATTGGAAAGATCTAGTAGGGCTTATACAATCAAAGACTCTTCTGGGTGACTACAACCTGTTGAGATCAAATGACATAAGTCAAGGTAAAACTGCGCTAAAAGTTTTAACAGGGATCCTAACGGGACATTGTCGCCTGAATGGGCACCTGAAAAAGCTCAAAATAGTGGAGGAAGAAGATTGCAGATTTTGTGGAATGGAAGAAGAAACCTCTATCCACATACTTTCCAACTGCACAGCACTACAGAATCCTAGAGCACAGCATCTAGGAGATTACTGGATAGAAGAGGAACATTTGCTTAAGTTGAAGCCTGCAGACATCCTAAAATTCCTCCGGGAAATAGGACCAAAGGAACTACTAGTTTCTGAGACTCTCCTCAGAAACTGAGTAGAAGTAAGGAGGCACAATAGATCTTTTAGGTCTCAGTGTATGTCACCCCAAAACACACACACAAAATTTATATATTCATTGCTGGCCTATATTTTTTGCAGTCAAATCTGGTTTTTCCTCAATTAACGCTTCTCTCGGGTGGTCAATTTCTTATTTCACCACGATATACTATTTTTTATCACTTATTAAGGGCTATATTGGATGGATTCAGTTTTAAAGATATATATTTTTTTAAATCATCGCTTAAATATTCACCTGCCATAAGTAGCACTACGTAGAGGCATCTGAAGGCCGATGTGTTATTATTCAAAAAAACTGGCAATAACACCAGCGGGTAGATTAGGACGAACAGCGTTCTCCAGTAAATTTTGACAGCTCGCAGCAACATGACGACCTTCGTTAGTAAATTTTCGAAGATTTCCCCTGAAAACAAATATGAAAAAAGTGATTATTTGAATAGTCAAATAGTTATTGTTTGAAATATTATGTTAACGAGTTAGCTCAATCATCAGCTTGCCTTGTTTCTAGGGTAATCAAAACATATAATCATTCACTGCTATTTTTTTTAAACAGTACCAGTCTTCAGGAACTATTTATACTGCTCGATTGACATTATCATCTAGTGGTTTTGAACAATTATGCAAATATTCCAAAAAAGTTGCAGAAAAAGTTGATTTATTAATAAGTTATCCAAGCAATTGACGGTTAGCAGACAGAATGGTAAAAGTATATTTTTCCAGAACCCTTCACGGAAACATATCATTTTGTACATAGAATACCTTCAGCGAAAGTGTAATTTCCACTAACCCCATCCATCCTGTGACCACTTTTGCGAACAAATTTATTAAATATTGTACGTGCATCGACGAAAAAATAATGATAATTGATAAATAAAAATAAGGAAATAAAAAAAGTAATAATTGAGAAATAAAAATAAATTTTTATAATTATTAATAAACACATCAAAAATAAGTATACGGTTAAAAAAATGAGAAAATAAAAAAATAACCTAACCGGATCAAACAGATGCACTGTTTTACTTACTAGCCTACTAAATTTAAAATAAAATACTTCACCTTTGTTTAATAACTTGTTATTTTTGTTGTCAAATAAATTTTTTTGCCTTATTATTACACCCTGTATAATTATAACTCAGATCATTGAAAATGTCAATTTAGGGTCCCCTCTCTACCCTTAACACAGTTTTGACATTCTTTTGATATCTCTTTTCGTTTACGAGGTACAGACCACTGTAAGTTTTAAAATCGATACCCTGTATTATGAAAATATAAATAAATAAACTAACTATTGAATAACGCCAATGTAACTTAAAAGTCTGGGATGGATTGTAGAATTTTGCCACTAAATAATTAGGTCTTCCAAGCAGAGATGCCTTTGTCAATATTCGTAACTTTTATTCTGAAGGTAGCTGATAAAATAATTTGATGGAATTCTTCACCAGATCAGAGATGAGCATTGTTTAGCAGATGTCGAATTTTTTTCTTCAAGTAAGGTAACTATGAATTAATTTCTCAATTTATATTGTGAAATAAGGATTCCAAAATACACCATGTTGTTTACAAAATAAATTATCTCATCAAGCATGTGAATTCTCATATCTTTGTAGAGAAGGTGCACAATGTTTGGTACATAATTTTAAAGAAGAAGACAATAACAAAATATCGTTGAGTATAAACCGATATTCCCAAAAACATCATAAGACAAATCACAAAGGTGTGCCAACAATACATGGTTGGTACCCAATTCTGCAAGATCTACAGCAAAAGTATCATCTTGCAATAGCAGGTATCGATAAACAGGAAATAATCACAATTACGGGTCACAATCAATTGACTCCATTAAGTCATGAGTAATCTGAGAAGAAATTCAGAAGGAAATATTATCAAAGCAGCAAGACAATTACTTATTACTGCCCAAACATTAACCAAGGGAAAAAATTCATAACAAATGCTATTATGTTCAGAACTCTCTTATTAGTTTTTGTACCTACTTGAATTAGTTTTATTTAGTTAAAATAATAAAAATAATATTCGAATAACGTTAAAAAATAATCTAACGAATATCACACGAGAATAGCAAGAAAGAGAAAATAGTTGTCCTGATATTTTCTTAAATATGTTGCCTTTAACAATTGATTTTAGAAAATCTGTCAAAATATGTTCACTCTTGTAGTGTTACTGCTGACAATAGACAACAATATTGTGATGAGATATGAAGAAACTTAACTTAGTAGAAATGTGTTTCACTTCAAAAATGCACTTTGATTCAATAATTATTAATTAAACATAAATTATGGCTTATCAATTATTAATTGTTAATTCAATATTAATTATAAGTACTTACGAGACTAATTATTGATTATGCAGTTTGCGTGTAAGAATACCTACTACTATTAAAAATTATATCTTCTATTATTGTGCACAGAAAAAATCAAATTGATGACCTAATAAGATAATACAAGTTTTTAAAGGTACGTTACTATAAGATTTTTAATACGTATTGCATATGCTAATTATACGGTGAGCAAAAAAAATGTTTATGAGGAAATTTGTTTGGTGTACCTAGTGGAAGCTATTAAATTAGTTCTTCAGCACTTAGGTTGTGAAACGTGTGTGAGAGAGAATTGTAAAGAGAGCAAGTCCATCTATTGCAAGTTCTTTAAATCAGGAATTCTTCTTCCCTGAGTATGAATTGTTTAAGATTTTTACATAATGTTTCCATGCAATTACAGAATGGGAATTCAATTATGACTAATTCTGGTAAATGCACAGGTAAAATGCATGGTTAGTTTTCATTCAAAAATTACTAGATGAGAAAATGTTTTTGGAGCTTGTCAAGGTAATTGGTCTGAATAAAAGCTTGTGCAAGTTTTATAGTATTTTTTAATCACCAATAATATGGAGATTGTTTATTATGCTCGCGGAATCTAAGTTTCACTTCACACTTTCGGATATTTTTATAATTTTTTTATTTTCAATGAGAATTAAGTCATAGTATTTTTGAATACTTTTATTTTCAACGTTTCGGTAGTGCTCCAGCAGCTTTTCCCTATCTGAAACTCATGGTGGAATGAAAATAAAAATTGAAATTCAAAATTGCGAAAAATTGTTATCAAGTATTAAGGTCCATTCACAATAAATTGTATATTTTTAACTCAAATACATGCTTATTTTAGTAATCGCCATTTATTATAAGCAATTCCATTTTTTGATTTCGGATAAGCTGGTCTCTAGAAATAATGGACACCGATTGCCCACCTCTTTTGACATGGCGCTTTTCTAGTGGTAAAAGCTCGATTTTTTTTTTCATTCAGTGAATAAATTTAGAAAATAAATTACGATCGCACGTGATTAAACCCTTTAGAACAGTGTTCAGCCAACCTCTTTTGACTGGCGGGCAGAATCAACAACAATGTGAATATTAATGGGACGTTTGGGTCAGTGATATTTTCACTTTAAAACGCAAGACGTAAGGGACGAAATTGATTCCAATGTTTTCATTCTCAAAATATTCGTTCCATGTTTTATAATTTGTTTGTATATATTATACCTTTTTTCTTAACTGAAGTGGGTCACTTGATGTTGGTAAATGGGCCGGTTGGCGACCCCTGCTTTAGAAGATAAGGAGAGAGAAAAAGCGATTAACAATGAAATCAGATAATATAAAATAAAAAAGTCAGACTAAATACATAAATAATTATTAAACATGTTTGGATATAAAATTATTGAATTAATGACAATGTAACCTAACTCAAAATCACAAGATACAATGTAGAATTCTGCCTCTGAGTAATATCGTTTTTTGTGAAGAAATGCCTCCGTTAGTTATCGAAACCTATAGTATGTATTGACCGATTTCAGCTCTTAACATTAAAATCCTCACTTTTTCAAATGAAACCAACCATTTCTAAAGAATTCCATTCTAATGAAAATATAATATATGAAATTATTTCGATTATTTTTTAAACGATCCTGTCAGCCAATCGTGATGAGAAAAAAATTCAAATCGACCAATAGCATCAAAATTACACTGATAATTTGCTAGTAGCAAATTACAGCGGTGATTTTTTCACGCTGTTTGATTGGATCTTCGTTTAAATGAATGCGTAAGCCATTGGGTACCGGACATTTGTCAGTGTCATTTTTATTTGACGTTAAAAATCTGCTGTCAGTTAACCTGTTTAATAAAGATACTGACATATTTGCATTTTGCTAAATAGTTTAAAAAATAATCACGCCGAATTACATTCGTGGTAATAATTTTTTTTTAATAATTTCAACTAGATTAGCATTCGTCTTTATTGCTATCAGAAAATCCCACTCGTGGACTTGGTCCACTCGTGAGATTTCCATAGCAACAAAGATTCGTGCATCTAGTTAAAATTATCAAAAAATTACCACCACTTGTATAATTACTGTTGATAATTACTTCGATATTTAAAATATCGGAATAATCATCAAAATAATTTAGAATTTATATAATAGTTATTTATGTATTGAGAGCGAAAAGTGATACCTTACTGCTTGAGAGTAAAATATTTTTCCTACGATCACATAGGAAAGTGACATAGGTATACCAACTGTCTAGCTCTATGGAAAGTGGCCTTTATTCATACGCGTACGGAAAAAAAACTTATCCGTACGTGTACGGATAAAAAAGCTGTCAAATGTATAATTTCCATTAGGATTGACCAATGATTGACCACTGGCAAGCTGTCAAATATATAATTTTTAAATAAATTTACCTATGTAATATCCAAATTTAAAGCGATCTATTTGAAAAGTGAAATTTTTGCCATTTTCTTGATTAAAAAAAATTTAAGGCGCGGTCAAGGATCGAACCCGCGTACTCTTCGTCAGAAGTCCGATGTTGTACCAACTAATCCAAACCACCTGTTATAATAGTCGGAGAATGTAATAATCTTGAAAGGTATTTATGATAAGTATGTATGAAGTATGATGAACAATAATAATTTCACTCTCAAATTCTATAATCATCCAACCAATTGATAATTATAATAACCTACCCATATTATATAGTTAAACTACTTGAATCTTTGTCACTAATGATAGTTATTGTTAATTTTGAAATCAGTTATGTTGACTCCAAATGTAACTTTTTGTGTATTAATATGTCAGATGTTGATTACACATTATTTGGTGAAATTATTACGTGATCGTAGGAAAAATACTGTACATCACTCGTGCCAAAGTGATTTTTCACACTCGTGTGATTTTCGCACTAGGCTCATGCCTCGTGCTACAATATTTCCCACTCGTGTGAAAAATGTCACTCTCCGCACACGTTATGTAATATACTATCAAGATATATACTCAAGATATACACTCAAGATGCAATAGCCACTCTTACCTCAAAGATCTATAAATCACTTGACGAGGGCAAACCATCACTTTGTATCTTCGTGGATCTGGCTAAAGCTTTCGATACCGTAAGCCATGAGAAACTGATTGAGACACTAGAGGACTTTGGAATGAGAGGACCATGCCTGGAATTATTGAGGAGTTATTTGACAGAAAGAAGCCAATGTGTAGACATTCAAGGAAATTTGAGTGAATTCAAAACCATCAAGTATGGTGTACCACAGGGTACTGTGCTAGGTCCCTGTCTTTTCAATATTTACCTAAATAACCTGTTTTTCCATGATATCGAAGGTCAAATTATAAGCTTCGCAGATGATACTGCTGTTTTTTATGACGCAGATGATTGGACAAGCTTAATCAATAAGGCACAAGAAGACTTTTCAAAAATAAAAGAATGGTTTGACTCTAGGAAATTAACCATCAACTTCGATAAAACTCATTATGTGCCCTTCAGTATACAGAAAATCAATTTTGAAAACTTCCCCCCTCTCACGCGAATAACCCCAGCAATAAATTTTTCAATACTACCAACCACTACAACTAACTACTTGGGACTGATTATTGACTGCAATCTGAAATGGGACCACCATATTAAAAAACTAACAGGAAAATTACGTAGTTTGCTCTACTTATTCAGGCACTACAAAACGATGGTGAATACTGAGCAGTTGAAGTCTATTTATTACGCCTTAGTTGAATCACAACTCAGGTATGGTTTAATTGCATGGGGTGGAGCATATAATCACCATATATCCCCCATCATAGTCCTACAAAAATGGATCATAAAAATCATTTTTGGAAAACACAAAACATTTCCCACAGTAGAACTTTTTAACTTGTCGCAAGTTCTTGATATTAAGGAGCTTTACTTTCAGTGTGTAATAAATAAAGAAAAATTCACCAAAAACAAAAACTCTACAAAGAATAAGTACTCTACAAGAAATCAACCTCTTGCTGTATACATTCCCAAAGTTAACAGAACTCTTACCTTGAGAAGTCATGTTTTCCTCGGTCCAAGATTGTACAATAAAATCCCATTAGAAATTCGCAAAATAAACTCTCCTGTATTGTTCAAGAAGAAAATTAAACAATGGCTGCAATCTAATACAATTGTCTCGCAGATCCTCCTAACATAGGGCGTTATTATGACGTATGAAATTGAAACATCTTATAATCTATATTTTTTTAATTGTCCACCAAAATATGACATCTCAACAATTGAAAGAGTCAAAAGCTAATAATTATTGTATTCGTTTTAGTAAATTGTGTTCCACATTTGTTATAATAGTTGTGAAAATATTTATATAATCTCTAATACTACGATTTTAGTATGGTTTTAATTGCTATTTATTTATATTTTTTGCTGGTCTAATTAGGAGTTATTGTGTTGTTTTTATTTTACTTGTTTTAAATTTTGCTATATGTGTCTTGTATTCAAATTCTTAACTAATAACAAAATAGACGTTCTTGAGAATAGGGACCTTTTCCCACGCACAAGTCGAAAGACTTCAGTGGGTTTCTGCTACTTTGTTTTCACGTGAACCATCTGTATTTGTATTTAATTTTTTATTTGAAAATAAAATTTATTATTATTATTATTATTATTATTTCCTACGATTACATAGGAAAGTGACATATATCGCACTGTCTAGTCCTATGGAAATTGGCCTTACGCGTACGGAAAAGAAAGTTATCCATACGTGTACGGATAAAAAAGCTGTCAATTTTTAATTAGATTTAGGTACCTATGTAATATCTAAATTTAAAGCGATCTATTTGAAAAGTGAAATTTTTGCCATTTTCTTGATTAAAAAAAATTTGGCAAAACGCTCGCTGCCCATAAAAACCGATTCTACAAACACAATTGTATTGACAGTGACAGGTATAAAAGTTTGAAACATATTTGAATTGACATATTTAAATTGACAGATCTTAAAAGTTTTTATGAATTCTACTTTATATTTGTTTTGAATAGTTAAAATTAAGTAATTGCAGGAAAAATGTTGTATGTATCACGAGCAAAAACGTGACATTATTGCTTTCGAGTAATTATCATTACTCTCAAGCAATAATGTATCACTCTCAATACATAAATAACTATTTCATGAAAGTGGAATTCTTTAAAAAAATTCCATTTAATAAAGTAATATTCGTATAGATTCCTTAAAATTGAGTAAATTGAAAAAAAGGTAGAACGTGTCGCGGGACACACGGTAGGAACTTTAGTTCCTTTTAAGCAAAAGTTATGTAATACATCTGACGTTATAGATAAACAATTTGTATATTCTTTGGTGGTTGAGTAGTAAGCACACCAGACTCTCACGCGGTAGACCCGGGTTCGATTCCCCGCGAGGAATTTTCTTTTATTGTTAATTTTATTTTTTAATAATCATTCTGCTTGATATTAATAACGACAACAGATAGACGTTTGAAATATTTAGCAGAATATTCATTATTATAGATAATGGTACAGTACCCTCCATGAGGGTGTCCGACTGGCAACATCTACTATAACATCATCGTATATTTAAAAAAGGAAACCGTAGCATTATACAAATTGGACATTCGTTTACCACAAAATTAGTGGAAACATAAAATTGAATTGTTAAATTTTTAATTTGAAGTTATATTACAGTTTATAGAAATTTTTATTTTCTCGATTTTTTCCTAAGTGGGTCGTAGAAAAAATATGCTGCTCGACTCGTGTGGATTGTCCATATCGCACTTGAACGATTGAGCACTCCGCCTACGGCGTCGTGCTCCATCTTCGTCCTCGTGCGATATGGCCATCATATCCACACTAGATGCACAAACTACAATTTCTTTCAAAATATGCCCTTTTACATTTAAAAACTACCTGCCAAATGTTAAATCAATTTATCCATCCATTTTAAAGTTATCGAATTAAAACATTCAAGTTTTCAAAATTTCAACACCCTGTATTTCAAAAAGTAGCTAGACCCCTTAATCGCGCAAAAAAAATTATGGAAGTAATAGTAAAAATTTATCCGAACAAATTCAAGTAGATCACTAGCACTGCGAATACCAGCTTTGCATAGAATTTCAATATAGCATCGGTGGTTCAGTGGTTAGAATGCTCGCATTGCACGCGGGCGGCCCGGGTTCGAATCCGGGTAGGAGCATATTTATTATTATGAATCGCTGCTTCATAAACGAGAGAGAGACTAAGGAGGCACAAGCACGCAAAAGCAAGGCACATAACGAAGCAATGTAACATAACGTAGCGTAACGTAACGCATAACGGTCAGATCTTTTGCGTCGCGACCCCTGGTCGCTCAAACATAACCTGGCGTAAAGAACTAAAGTTCCAATAAAATCAATATTTCAATCTAGATGTTTCTGATCCATACAGACCATTTCCAAAATAAATAGAGAAAGAAAAATTTAAATTTTCTGATGTGAAAACTTCGTATGTACGATGAAGATATAAGTAGTTTTCTTAGTGTTATAACAAAGCCCATTCGAGTGAGACCAGAACTTGATAGTAACGAGATCTTTGAATATGATAATGTGTAGAGTGCTAAGCTCATAACCGGTGAATTAATATGCTTCAAGGGTTCGGAATTGGTTTTTAATTTGGAATGTATACATATTGGATGCTTTTTTCCTGTAATGATATATCACTTTATAAACGTTGGGTATTTCGAATTCAGACAAGCGAAATCACCGAAGAAATATAGAAGGAGAATAATGGAAAATTTCCCAGAGTCGATGTGTATCAATAGTGAAGGAAGAATTGAGTAGATTTGACATGGATTGATAGACATCTCCCAATTGTTAATAATATATGACCAAAAACGACTAGATGATTTGATTTGAAAATCACGAAAAAATAGTATACTATGAAACTGGCAGCTGTCATGATATATCATCCAGAAAAAGTTTTGGTTCGGTCGTAAGAATATGTAGAGATCAACAAAGTTTGATGAGCGAATTAAATTTCTTAAATAATTAATGACTAATTCTTCCTGGAGGATTTTATAGTTCCAGAGGTATGATTGTCCAAAAATTTACATTGAATATTTTAAGAGAAAGTTCAATCCTATCAGCGTGTGATGTGTTTATGAAATATGTGTCTTTTTCCTTCTGAAATGAAAATTTTCAGGCAAGAAGTGAAGGTGAGAATTGATACTCATCTCCAAAGATACCAAGCTTGAAATTACAGGAAAGCCTATAAGAACTAACATATCCAATTGCCCATAGTACCTTTATAATTTGGTATTTCATTTCTTGTTTATATTTTATCGCATACACTGGGTATACATTTAAAATAAAAGTTGGCAGCTTTGATAAATTATAACTTATTCAACAAACTATAAATCAAATATAATAATTAACAAAAAGCAATAAAATCAGCTGACTCCATTAATCTAGATGTGTACGCATGTATTCTTGAAATGCAAAGGAGTTTAACATTATCAGTCTTGTGAGAGAAAATATTAAATTTTAATTCATCATGGCTACATTTTCCTCTGATTGTAAATATCACCTAGCATTCATTGTAAGTGAGAAATATATCTTTATTTTTGTTTTAATATTCCACAGAAACAGGTGATTAAAAAAGTACTTGTTTCCTCAGGAGACGATTTCTCCATAGTACGAATCATGTGACTCAGGAGAGAAATATAGGAAGAAACATGTTTTATTTTCATAAAAAATTTGAAAGGATCAATTACAAATAAAAAATAACAAAATAGAAAAAGTGATAATTATACTTAATGTATCCAAAAAATTGATTGAAATTCTTGTAACATAATTTATGATCATAATATTATCAACTATAATATACCAAGAGTCCTGGATACCCTCATTAATCACCTCAACAATAATGAATTCTACACAATTGCATATGCAGATGATATAGTTATCTTGCAGACTGGCAAATTTCAAACACACTGTGCGATAGAGCGCAGGAAGGGCTCAAATTAATCGTAACATGGTGTAAGGAACACTCACTGTCGATCAATCCCAGAAAGACTGAGATGGTTCTTTTCACCAGGAAAAGAAGCTTATCGGGCTTAAAACCTCCCGAAATATTCAAAAGCCAACTAAACTTCTCGGAAGAGGTGAAATACCTTGGTATTACCCTCGACAGGAAACTAACATGGAACTCTCACCTACACAGCAGAGCAAAAAGAGCATATGTGGCTTATGAGCAGTTTCGGAGGAAAGTAGGACGCACATGGGGTCTGTCACCCTGTGTGGTTACCTGGATCTACACTGCAATAATAAGACCCATGTTAATTTATGGAGTAATTGCATGGGGACCGAAGGTTCTACAAGCAACGGCCATCCAAAAATTATATCGAATACAGCGAATGGCTTGTTTGAACATCACAGGAGCCATGAGACCAACACCAACCGCGGCAATGGAACTAATTACTGGTCTGACCACTCTGGACCTGTACGTCAAGGAGGTTGCGTTAATGGCCATGGTACGATTGCGCACGGCTGGTGTAAACCCCGAAGTAGGAGTGGGCCAATGGAGGCTAAGACTATGGCAAGAAGCGCTAACTGCGCTACCTCTGCTGCAGGCAGCCAATTATTCAATTGAACCCAGGTTTGTGTTCAATAAACTCTACAAAATACAAATACAACAGAACACAGAGCCGGATGCTGCAAATGCAATACGCATGAATGCAGATGGCTCAAAAATAAAAGAAGGCTCAGGATGTGGAGTTTACTCGAGAGCACTAAGCCTAAGGATTGAGTGGAGAATGGGAAACAATACCAGCGTGGTTCAAACAGAACTAACAGGTATCTCAATTGCCACAAAAGTACTAACCAGTAAAGGAATTTCTGGCAAAAACATAACAATCTGCACTGGTAGTAGACAAGCTCTATTAGCCTTGAACAGACAACGTGTTATATCGGGGCTAGAACTAGAGTGCCACCAAGATTTAGCTAACGCCTCGGCAGATAACAATATTATCCTGAGGTGGGTTAAGGGGCACGACAGAAGTAAAGGTAATCGCACTCCTGATTCTTCAGCCAGGGAAGCGGCTGAACTAAAAATTTTAGGACTCAGTGACACCTACGGCCTAACGACTTCGACAATTGCGGAACTAGCCAAACGTTACACCCATGCTAAATCCCTCAAAAGATGGGATGGAATCAAAGGATGCAGGCTTGCTAGGATCACCCTGGGCGACTCTGGGAAGCTGGCGTCGAAGAAATATTTGGCAATGAAAAGGAAAAACCCACGTTTAACAGAAGGATTTCTGACTGGCCACTGTCATCTAAGGAAACACCTCCATACTATGGGGCTAGTGAACACACCCCTATGCAGGATGTGTGAACAGAAATACGAAACTGTCAGTTATCGTCATTGATAGAGTGTGTTCGATAAGTCTTGGCACACACCTGCCGATATACAGGAAATATCTCCTGGTGACCTGTCCACCTTTCTGGCAAGGAGAGGATCGTCAAGGACTCAGGACAACTTCTCGGGAGGACGTACAGTGCGTCACATGTGCTTTGGGCTCACCTCACCCACCCTACTCAACAGATAAAGTATACTTGTTACGATTTTAAGGAGCATATGGTTTGAATTTTTTAAATAAATATACTGTATAAGCTGTCAAAACCGTAAATCACCTCAATGACAAAAATGTACCTTCGATTCGGCGCGGTATTATTATACAATTGCAACTAATTTTGTACTATGGGCTCTTATGCTGGCTACAATGAGTTGAAATTTTATTCAGATATTATTGAGGATTCACAAGATATTAGACCTAACCTAACCTAATCACCCTGTATTATACATGATACATAAACACAATTTTTTAGCTCTGAGGTATTTTTTCAAAAACTAATCAGCATTGCGCTCCAAGGATTGGTGGCCACTTTTATTTTGGACTACACTGAACAAGGCTTTCACCCTTTTTTTTTCTCATGATAAATGTCAAATGGCTTGCGTCCTCTAATAAAATTCCTATACATGTCCTATCTTTCATGTGCCTATTCTTTGGAACATAATATTTAAAAAAAGACCCAGGACCGAAGAGACTTAAGTGGTCTCTCTGGAAATTAGATTACTGTTACCTCAAGTGTTCGGTAATAAAAATAACAAACACGTGAGCAGTTCCATGAACTGAATCATGAGTTATCATCAAAACAGCCGAATTACTGGTTTGATCTGTACTGAATGCAAACTTGCTTATTAAAAGCTATACGTTACGATTGTTATAAAATCAATTACAATGTCTTAAGTGAGGACAAGGTCGAGGATAGCGTTTTTAACTATCCATTGACACCAACTTATCAAGCGAAATAAAATATTTTCTGGTAAAGTATTCTCAAGGTGTACTAATATTTATGTATCAAGGTTTTCATTTATTTTTTATCCACAGAATTTTAAACTTCCAGCAAATTTTTTAGTTACAAGAAAGAAATTATTTCAAAATAACTTTCCAGATTTGCGGACTAGCAAAAACTCCACCTTTGATTTTCTCTGCTGATAAAACTTTGTCTAGACTTGCACAAAACACCAGATCGTTGTTTATCACTTTAGTTGATTTAAAAGATATGGATTATTGATGGTAATCATATCAAAATTTATAGGATAGCTCTGAACTTACCTCTTATTCAATCTATAACGTTCTATAAATCGCGAGTCAGGTATTCCAAAGAGGAGCGGCTATTCGGAGAAAGAAAGGAACAGAATCCGATGTTGTCAATTTTCCTATTTCTACACATTGTCAACATAAAAAAAGAAAACCCAGGCCCAAGCCCAGTTGATCAAAGTGTAACTGTATAAAAATATCATAAAATAAGAAAAAAAAAACTAAAAAAAAACAAGAAAACCCAGGCCCAAACCCGGTTGATCAAAGTGTAACTATGTATAAAAATAGAAAATAAGAAATAAAAAACTAAAAAAAAAAACAGAAAAACCCAGGTCCAAACCCGGTTTCGAACCTATGGGTTGTAAGCTCAGTATGCTACCTACTGGCCTAATAACCTTACATTCAGACACATCGAAGAGAAGGTTAAAGGCTGCATGAACGCATGCGTAATCGCAAAAGCCACATGTAGCTACTACTAAATTTGACAACGTTGGATCGACATGAAGGATGGTTCTTGAGCCTCTCGAAGGAAGCTGGAATGCAAGAAAATCAAAGTCACAAGTAGCACAAACAAGACCACCAAACGTCAATTGTGTAGAAATAGGAAAATTGACAACATCGAATTCTGTTCCTTTCTTCCTCCGAATAGCCGCTCCTACTCCAAAGGGGTCACTATTTCTAGGTCTATATAGTTGTCGACGGAGAAGTAAATTTCTTTTGGCTTGCTCTGCCATTAAAAGACCCTCTCTTACAATAGGAAACATTGTACTGAGAATAATAGTTTATTGCGTGAAAAATTACTTCTTTTGATGTTTCCGTACGTTTTTTCTTCAATCAGATTGCGTAGTTTAGAATATATCAGGAAATGCCAAATACCATATAAGTTTTCAAATAAGTAAACGAAAACGACTTGTTCATACCCATCCAGTGAATCGACCAATCGAAAAATATAATCGATGATTTTCAATGTTGGTCGATTGTTACTATCGTATGGTGAAATAGAATCCCTTGGCGGTAAAGTGGTATTTTTCAGGCCGAAAGAAGATATGGCCACTTCTTTAGGCCTGAAAAAAGCACTTTACTGCCGTGGTTTACACATATTTTTTTTATCCTACACAATAATTAATGATAATATTTCATATGAAAATTTCATTTATAATGTGAAATTACCGTCATTATTTTTAAAAGTGATATTAAAAATTAGATTATGCATAGTACAGTTAACAAAGAGATTCCTTGCTTGGATAAATTTTATATAAATGATATAAATTTAACTGTACTTGCTCAGAAAAGGAAGTAGTTGAAGCTGTTGCCCCTATTCTGCTATATTTTCTATTGAAGGAGTCGTCATTTTAGCAATTTCATATTTTTTATTTCGACGTTTCGGTTGCTTTTCAGCTACCGTTGTCAAGATTAATTGGTGATTAATAATTTTTGGTCCCTATCTGACACAACTAGAAAAAGCTTCTTCACTGATGTTTACCATGCTCATTCGCAAATCATCCATGTAGATAATAAATAATTAAGATGTCGGCACTCTCCTATTAGTCCCACAGCTTTAGACAGAAGTTATATTCTTTTTTTATGACTGCGTTCTCATTTTTGCTATGTTTTGTATTATCCGTATCATTTTTACATTCAATACCCTAGCTTTAGACATAAAACTTAAGAAACTGTTACTGACAAAATAAGAATAAATATTTACATTGTTGGTTTCTATGAGTAAAAGTTCACTAAACTTGGAAAATGTATAATTAAAACATGCGGAGACAATATTTTTGAATAGCTTCAACCATAATCACCATAATTGGAAATATTAAATCTCTTTTCTGTACTTTCTCTTGTAACTAAATTGGTAAAACTGGAATTTCATGGTATTTATGTGAAGCTGATGATTGTAATTAGAATTTATGTAAGTAACTTAAATTGTCAATGAATTCATGGGGAAATAGTCATAATACAATTATTCACCTCGATTTTTATCTTATTATCAGATACGCGTGAAAAAGTGAAGAAATATATATTATTATCTTATGTATAAGCGATATACAGTGCTATTCAAAAGTCCGCTCCCCCCTCGTATCTTTTGAACGGCTACACACACATTGATAAAATTTGGAGGGTGAAAATAGTGTTGTGAAATAATAATTTTGGTATTTATTCAATTCATCCGTTAAAATTAGTTTGAACCCAAACAAAATTAATATGGCTATGTAGCCAATGTCAATGTCTTTCAAACGAGATATCATTTATTCACTTGCCATAAGGTCCTATTTAAAATTATTGGCCAGAGTGGCACTGTGACGTTATCTATTACTATTACGTCACCTGTAACCATTCGTAGAGAAATTTACAACACTTTATTTCCACCCTCCAAATTTTATTGATGTAAGTGTAGCCGTTCAAAAGATACGAGGAGGGGAGGGGACTTTTGAATAGCACTGTAACACTTAAACCAAATCTTTGTACCATTTCCCATTCTATGTAAAACTCCAATTCCACAAGCTTTGCATCTCCTATATAGGTCAATAGTTGCAATGGGTGGATTATGTAATGGCTGTATAATTTCCTCCTCAAACTGCTTCTGCCTTTGTGAACTCTTACAAAGGCAAAATATACACAGTTCGGCAAAAATCTGGGACCGGACAAATATCGAAGAAAATATAAATTTTTCGGAAAATCTTCCTAACCACAAATATTATTCCAACTTAAACTATAATTTGAAAATATTTTCAAATATACAGGGTGTTCCAATAAAGTGTGGCGTATCAAAGTTATATTTTTTCTTATGGAACAACCTATATTTTATTGCATTTTTTAATTGCCCCTAAAAAATTTATTACTCCTTTATAATGGTTTCCTATACCTAAATACAGAGGGTTCCAAGTTATGCTGACTTTTTTGAGAATTTCGAAAAAAATTAATAACTCATTGATATAACAAATTCTAGCAAATTTTCTCTTACATCTAAATAGTTGGACATTCGTTGAATGTATTCCACGATTGAGTACTAAATATCTTTTTACAGGGTGTTCAGAATTCTCAGTTTTATTATTAGATCATTCAATGTGCAGTATCAGGCTTATTTCAAATAGAACATCCTGTAGTTTAACAAATCATCATATTAAAAAAAATGTCGTCTTTCGAATGGTATGACGGTGTCCTATACCTAGGTATTATACTTTTCGTGCAATTTACAATTTTCTTAAATTTAATGCTAAATCGATTTTAAAACATCTGCAATTCTCTCCAAATTTCAAACTAATGATCTTGGCATCGTTGTTAAAAAGATATAGCCACTCTCACAGAAAAATCACTATCCACTTGGAGTTATTTTATGAAATAACAAAAAACAAAAAAGTTTCACCCAATACGAGTGTTATGTTGAAGATTGGTTTAATTATTATTATTTAGAACATTGAAATACAACATAATATATAAAAACGGAAGTAACAACAAACAACTAAAAGTAATAAACTTTTTGTGTTTTGTAATTTCATAAAATGTCGCTAAGTGGATAGTGATTTTTCTGTGAGAGTGGCTATAACTTTTAAACAACCCGGTGTAGGATAGAAAAACCCTATATTTTCTGAAGACTTGAGACGTGATCTATTTAGTTTCTCACAACTATGCCAAGATGATTAGTTTGACATTTTGAGAGAATTGCAGATGTTTTAAAATCGATTTAGCATTTAATTTAGGAAAATTGTAAATTGCACGAAAAGTAGAATACCTAGGTATAGGACACCCTCACATCACTCCAAAGAGGACATTTTTTGAATATGATGAATCATTAAAATACAGGGTGTTCCATTCAAAATAATCCTGATACTGCACATTGAATGAAACTGAATATTCTGAACACCCTGTAAAGAGATATTTAGTACCCAATCGTGAATTACATTCAACGAATGTCTAACTATTTAGGTTTATGTAAGAGGAAATTCGCTAGAATCTGTAAAATCAATGAGCTGCTAATTTTTTCGAAATGTTCACATTTTAAAAAAAGTCAGCGAAACTCGGAACCCTCTGTATTTAGGTATAGGGAGCCATTATGAAGGAGTACTTTATTTTTCAGGAGCAATCAGAAAATGCAATAAAATATAAGGTGTTCGACATGAAAAAATATAACTTTGATACGCTACACTTTATTGGAACACCCTGAATATTTCAAAATATTTTCAAATTATAGTTTAAGTTGGAGTAATATTTGTAGTACTTATAAAAAGATTTTCCAAAAAATTTATATTTTCTTCGATATTTGTCCGGTCCCGGACTTTTGCCGAACTCTGTATGAGTGCTTCATCATATACAGGGTGTCCCAAGATTTTTTTACAGGCTGTAACTCAGTAATTAACGAATAGGTTTATTCGAAAATGGGGTAATCTTTTTGTGACCTACAGTTTCTCATCCGAGGTATACAGGGTTATATGTGACGTCATAATAGAAGCAGGGGCGTCATCGCAATGGAAAAAATTCAATGAAAGGGGGGAATCAAACTTAGCTCAAATGTAAGAGCTTTTAATTTCAAATTTAACAGTGTATGACAGTAAGGGTACTCAAGTGGATAATTACATCCTGTATGTCACATTTTCTGCCAATGGGTTTACTAACTTTTCCATTTTTGTACATGTTTTTTCAGCTACTGTCTTTAAATGTCTCTTATCCAGTTTTAACACCCTTGTATATCTCGCTCAGTTAACTCTCCGTATGGAGGTGACCTTGTGTCAACCTACCCTATATAGCTAGTTCCAGCTAGTTCTTTAGAGCTGTCTTTAGCTAGGTTTCCGCCAATCCATTACCTACACAATTCCCTTATGTGCTGGCACCGATACTAGTGTTGTCTCTTGCCTAGTTTTAGGCAAAAATCATACAGTGTATGAACGGAATAAGTTCAATAAAGTATTATTATAGTTTTCTGTAATATTGTCGTATTTTATAAAGCGCGTTACCAATAGATATTGCAGAATGATAATTATTCTAACGCTTTATAAGTTTTGGGATATATGTTTCAAAGACAGTGACCGTTAAACTAAGAAGCAACAACTACTTCCCGTGCTATAGGCCCCGACGGATATTAAATTACATTTCAAAGTCAAACGGGGTTGGTATATCTACAAAATACTTAACACCAACCATTAAGGTTTGCAATTAAAGGTACAATATAACTTGTGGACCGGTTTCGGCTATTTGTGCCTCATCAGTACAAGGTAAATGTTCTCCGTCCACGAGCTTAAAGCCTAGTCACGTTAGTTTAAAATAATAAATCAATTAACAATGACAAAAGGAACATTGCTTTCCCCATAACAAACGAAACAAAAAATAAGTATTGAGTTGTTTAATAAAATATGTTTTTCTTTCTTTTTAGTTAACTGTGCTTATTGAAGTTATTTATCCATCTTATTTTTTTATTTTGAATGCTTGCTGGTAGGTCGCTATTTTCTGCATTTCAGCAAATCCGATTTTTAACAATATTGTTTTAACGAATTAATTTCATCAACTCTAACCACGTGGAATCTTTAGATAAATATTTATTGATTTCATTTAATAATAATGTTTCAGTTTTGAAACATAATAAACATTGCTCTTTTAACCACAAACGAAGCAAACAGCAAATAATAATTAAATTGTTTAATAAAATATCCATTATTTCCTTTTCAGTTGATTGTATTTGTTGAAGTTATCTATTTATCTTGTTTATTTCTTTTGTGTACTTGCTGGTAGGTACTTGATTTCCCTTCTATTTGCTGCATTTGAGCAAAATAGGGGCTTTTCTATTTTTAACAATAATGTACCAATAAACTACTAACTTTTTCAACCCGCACCATGATAATTATTTAAATCAATTAATAAATAATAATGTTTGTTTTGAAACGATAAAATTTAAGGAATCACAATCTGACAAATATGAAATATTCGTATGAATTAACTAAAAACTAGTTCAATTTAAAAAAAATACGTACTATTCCACTCCCAAACGGCCATATTAAATCACAGTAAACACTCGAATGAATCACAGTAAATAAAAGTTTTTATTGAGCAATTTGAAATATGAAATTAACTTAATTCTATTTCATTCTTCACTTCAACACCACTAAATGACAATATTCAATAGACTTGCTAACACTGTTTTTTTCGATAACCATGAAATATTCTCCGAGTGAATTGATTTTCTAGCGTAGTAAATTTTCGAATTTTCTTTTCAAGAACCATTCGCATTGTAGCTCGAAGTTTATTATTATAAATAAATCGTGGTACTCGCGTTTATATAGGATTGACTAAAGTTGATAGCCGTACGATTTATCACATTAATTACATGTTTATATTCTACAGCCTGCTGTATTCGGGGGTCAACAAAACTCTACCCAGTGCATTTTTGAACTTTAACTACTCAATAAAATTGATAAGTTTTTGTTTCTCTTTTTTCATTTAAATTTTTTGGATGTTTAACTTATCAATGCAAAGAATGTTTAAAATTTTTTGTTATGATAACAACTTGTATTAAATAATTCAATAATTAATTAAATGATGATTATACAAAAGATTGATAACAGCACATAAAAGCTAACATAAGATTTTTGTATACATTTTCTTCGAATGCGAAGGTCTAACTCTATGCAGCTAGTAGGCACAAGGAAATTTTTTTTCAAGAAGAATTTCAGGAAAATACTGTCGGGTTTCTGTCTAAAGAGCATTAAATAGAAAAGGTATAGACAGTAGAACATCTACTTGGATGTCGGAACTACTACCACTAGAGTAACAGAGACGAGGACGAGCAAAGACATTGTCTCCATCTCTACAGCCAGAAGATGTGCACAGGGAGGCGTAGCATCCCCATAAATGTGGCGGCTGACGATTGACGAACTCCTGTATGGTTTAACTGACCTGAGAATATCCTGCCAAGGATATGCCGATGATATTGTCATAACAGTCAAGGGAAAATTCGAAAAACACCCTTTGTGACATCGTATAAAAGGGTCTGAACTGTACAAATAGCGAGTGTAGGCATGTGGATCTCAGCATCAACCAACTCAATATTGACAAAGGATATAGAAGGTGAAGGATTCTCAAAGTGCCGGATATTCAAGCAGCCATTGAAGTACTGAGCTAGTGTGTAATCAGTTCCAAAATGGTATGGGAATGCCCAGTATCCAGGGCTGAAATGCAATAGCAGATGAACTAGCATAAAAACATTCTTTTGGGGTCCGGGTCGTTTTTGCGGTATCAGCTCCAATGTAATATCGGTAACTGTCTTCATATGTCTCTCACCCAATTTTAAAGGCCTGGTTTAGAGTTCCCTGTCTACCTTGTTCAGCAAACTCTTTGGATGGAGGTACCCTTGAGCCGACCTCCATTTGACTTGTTGATTCCCATCTAGCCAATTCCCAATGTCCCCTCTTATGCAATTTTTTATGATTCCACAAAACGGTTCGGAACCTATGAAGTCTCCTTCACAGCCTTATTTAGCTAACTGAAATCTTCTGAAATCCCCTTATTTACCGACGCCAATTATAGATATACTTTAATGTCTCAGGCAAGGAATTCTTGACAGTTTCTTATCAGTCTAGACCTAGCACCAAATCATTAGCATATCGCCACGCTTTTTTTATCGGTTTATTTATTTCTTTAATGACGTCATTAATAGCAACGAGAAAAAGAGTCGGACTAAGGATGGATCCTTGAGGTACCCCATTTCATTTTGTAGTGAAAGATGATGAAGAGATATTAACTTTGACTCGAAAACACCTACTTTGCAAAAAGTTTTGAATAAATCCCAAACAATATCCTCCAATTTTCCGGGTGTTTAAAGTTTCAACAATTTTATATTTCAATGTGGTATTGAAGGCATGCTGCAGATTGAAGAATTGATCATCGGTTGATACTGGACATTGTGTTGCGATATGGCCAGATTGTAACATTTCATGTTATCCTATGAAATGAATATCCGATAATTCTTATTATCAAAATGAACATGACTGAGTGGGGAGTGGAGAAATTGTAAGTGCCAAAGAATATACAACAACAAGAAGTGAAGACCGTCGAAAATCCATTTAAGTTAAAGGCCGAAAAGAATTGACTATAAAGGTGACAGCTAACTCTGGCATACACTGAGAATCATGATAAATGCTCACATCTTCTCTCGAATTACTTCTGTCGTGCCCTTTAACCCACCTCAGGATAAAATTGTAACCTGCCGAGGCGTTAGCTAAATCTTGGTGGCACTCTAGTATTATCCCCGATATAACATGTTGTCTATTCAAGGCTAATAGGGCTTGTCTACTATCAGTGCAGATTGTTAGGTTTTTGCCAGAAATTCATTTTCTGGTTAGTCTTTTCCGGCAATTGAGATACCAGCCAGCTCTGTTTGAACCACGCTGGTATTGTTTCCTATCCCCCACCTAATCCTTAGGCTTAGTGCTCTAGAGTAAACCTATTTGTTGCGCTTTTTGTCTGTTGGTGTATTCTTTGGTAAGAGCTAACAGACACTTGTCTAAATCTTTGGATATTTTTGTGGGGTAACGAATGAGAAATAGCTTGTCATGATTTTAAATTATTTTGATTGTCGGGTACCTCATTTTTAAACCCGTCCCTGGCTATCCGGATAATTACTTTTAAAACGATAATATGAAAGATATTTAGCTTGTTCTAATAACCACTATTTATAAATATATTAGCAGACTCAACGCAGATTGTTCGGACACTTGAAAAGATTGAACGAAGGTAACAAACAGTTAAGCAAATATGGGAGGCAGGTTGGGACGGAAAGAAAAAAATAGGTAGACCTCGGAAGAACTGGAATCAAGAAATAGGTGACGGACTGAAGAAAAAAGGAGCTTCTTGGACGGGAGCAAAGAGGATAGCAGACGATAGGAAAAGATGGAAAATATACTGCGTACTCAGCAGCCACGACACCTAACGGTACAAGGGGAACCGATATATTTATAGTAGAAGAAGATAGTCTCGGATGAATAAATATTTCAAAATATCGGAAATTGCAGTCTGTACTTATAAAAGTACACTCTTCAATGTTTTAGTAAAAGCTTTCGGTAAACTTTATCACCTTCCTCAGTCACTTCTGATATAAATAAAATAACGACATCTTTATGTATTATTTGAAAAATATTAAATTCGAATTACCATTTTTTGGATTTCATTAAAAGCTAGTTCCTGGTACTGCAACCTATAATATATACTATTATATTCAACTTTTATATGGATTTGTGTTATATCTTATTCTTTAAAAAAAATTGCTATTTATATTTTAGGTTGAAGTGAATTGTAAAATTAAAAAATAATAATTCAAAGAGAAATCTTTGGGAAGTTATAAATTAATAACATTTATGGATAATTTTATAGATGTATGAAGATATTTGAATTAAACTGAATGTAAAGTGAAGTTTTTTAAGAAATTGTTTGTTCTTTTTTTCCATTCAAAATTCAAAATATTAGTATATCTAGTAGGTACTTTATTTTTAAATTTCTTCGTAGATATGTATCATTTCTATTATATTATATTGCTATGCTATGCATTTTTTTTAGTCTTATATCACTTTAGCGAGATACAATACGGTCCTTTAGTCTTCTCTGAAACGATAGTAATTAACTTCTTCCAATGTAAATGTAATTATATTTAATGAAAATGTAATGATAATGAACGTTACATGAATCCGCGTTCATAGATCTTGTGTTCTGTGAGAGAGATGTCAGAGAGTCTGAAGTAATAATGAAAACAAATATGATATTTAAGTGTCAAGAGCCATGTTTTGTGTTGTTAAAATTGTTGCGAATAGTTACATTTCGGTTGTGTCGTCCTTCTGAAATATTATTGATATTCTAGGAACTCCACTTACACTTGTTATTAATTAACAATGTATCGAATCTCGTAATAATTTTTATTATTATGCTATTTATAATACTATCTAACTGGATTTTTGACTTTCTTTTGACATTGCCAGATTCTTTCTGGTTAGATGTCCCATATCTTTGGACCCTTATTGGTGGCTAAGTAAGAGATCTTGAGTTATGCGATGGACAAAGAGTATGTAAATTATGAAATCAAACAATTTTATTTTGTTAAATCTACATTATATTTAACCTTAAAGTTGTGACGCGTTTGAAAAAGCTACTGTGTTAGCGAAACGCGTCACAACTTTAAGGTTAAATATAATGTGATTTAACAAAATAAAATTGTTTGATTTCATAATTTACTATGGATCTACATCAAGTAAAGGCCTCATCTATTCAAAGAGTATGTACCTATGTATGTATTTTGGGGTGACATTCACTGAGACCTGAAAAATCTATTGTGCCCCCTTACTTCTACTCAATTTTTTTAAAGAGTCTCAGACAATAGTATTAACTCCTTCAGTCCCATTTTTATTCCTATTCCTAAAGAACTATTTCAATTTATACCTAACACAAAATTTGGCTTATTTTTTTGTTTCGATATTGCTAAAACACACTGTCCCAAAAATGGGATGATATTGTTGTTCATTTTGATTCATTTTATGAAAATGCACAATTCAACACAAACAGTGTCAAAACACTCCTAACGTCGAATAATTTGGTCGGCGTTATTTTAACAGCAAAAATGTTATTATACATCGGTGTAAGTTACATCAAAAGCGTACAGGTCTTTTTCAAGACCGACCAGAAAGTATACACATTCTGGGCAATTTTTCGTTCAGAAAATAATGTTTTGCCGATCAAGACCGGAAAATGGACATCAGGAACCGGAAAAAGGTTTTGCCGGTCCCTCACGTCCATTTTTTTTTCATTTCTCCAATCGCTTTTTTATAATACAATCTACCTTCATTTCGTTGCTATGGTAACAACGTTTCGATAATATATTGTGGAGTGATGACAATTCGTTGATTTTTAATTTGTCGTTTATGTCAAACTTATTTCGCCAGTGCGCAAACAGTCAAACCTATAGAAGTGAAAGTTTATAGGATGACCTTGAATACAAACCCATCCACCTGAAGCGCTAGTTGCAATTGATTTGTTGAAATAGGCCTGGCAGCTAATGCCTTTAGCACGGAAAGAAGAAAAAATTTTAAAATTCATCAAAGCTGTCATATAGTTGTTGTCACCATTGTCTTCTATAGATTGTTTCCTTTTGCCATTTGCTGCTGTTATTAAGCTTGGAATTAAGCGCTGAACAGATTTATGAATCCTACAAAGTTTGCAACAGATATTTTGAACCACAATATATTGTTATTGGGACAAAAAGGAGCCTCACTCGCAAAGCTGTTCCTACAATCATTTCAGGATTTATCAAAAAGTGATAGGAAATACGTAATATAATCACTCTTAGGCATTACTTAGCGCGTGGTAAAATGTAAATTGCATTTAGGAATTCCTAAATTCGTTTTAGGTATTACCTAACTAGGAAATGGTTAGTGAAATCGGGCATTATTCATTCAAAAACAAACTTCCATTAAAAAAAGCGTTATGAAATAGTTCTGAACCCATCCACTGCGATCGCTAAAATTCTTCTTCTCTTAGTCTGTTTTTCGGCCTCAGCTGCCTTGCCTATTTTGACAACTCAATTGCAACTAGCGCTTCAGGTGGATGGGTTTGACACCTCATTTTTTTATTCTAGGTAATCCTATTGGACTTCCACTTCTATAGGTTAGACTGTTTTGTGTGCGCAAATTTAACACTAATCCAGATTTTAAATTATCTGACACGGAAAATGAGTTTCCAGAAGAAATTCTGTAAGTAGCGCGGAAAGCGACGATATATTACGATATATTACCAGTAAAATCAAAAGTTCGTTACGAAAAGTCATACGATGCATTTAAAAATTGGTGTCGAGGAAAAAAGTGGAAAATGTGAATGAAGAAGTCTTAAAAAAATATTGTACGTCACGCACCCGTAAAAAAGTGTTTTTCAGGTCTCTCCAAGCTTCCAGGACTCGCCCACGGCTCGCCCTGGAATCTGCTTATCCCGACCTGAAAAACACTACTTTCCGGTCTTGTAACGTAAATTACCATTTCGTTACATCTCTCGACTTTGAAGATTTATAGCGCTGTTACCGCTGACATTTTTGTACAGAATAAGCCCATTGAGTTTCCGTTTATCGGCATAGCCGCTGGAAGTTTTCAGGGGTTCTATTCACTAACAGTGAGAGCTCCTACGAGAGTACACACTTTATAAAGTGCGCATGCGAGCTCTCTCGAAGTTGCAAATTATGATATAGCCCGCATGCGCACTTTATAAGTATGTACTATCGTAGGAGCTCTCACTGTTAGTAAATAGACCACCTGGTGATATTCCGAACTCATATTTGTAATTATAATTATTTTTTCTGTATTAAAAATTTCCTTGTCGGAAGTGATCTTAAATAAATAATAAAATTGAATATCTCGCGTTTTGAACATTGATTTCGTTAAATGTATTTGACAATTAATAATATATCAATAATTCCTATAATTCCATTCCATTGTAATATACTTATTCCGTTATACTGCTAACGAGATAATTTTAGTGGTGACTATTATAAAATATAATTGAGCAATGAATATATAATACAACATACACATAATTTAATAACATGAATAAAGTCTGAATAGACACTATTTATGTTTCATTCATGAATTAGCTTCATACAAATAGGGTTATTTACAATGATGTGAAAATATACTGCAGGTACTAGATAGGGTACCTATCATTGTGGTTTGCATTTATTGCATTTATTGCATTCTGGACATTCAGGTTTGTACGAGGCTTGTTCAACTGAAACCCATCTTTGGTCAGGTTAGCCTTGGAAACAATTGTAATCATTCAACTGACGTTTTCCAACATTAGTAGTGTATGCAAAGGTCACACTGATCTGTTTATTTCGTTTATATTTGACAGCGATTTTAAGTATTGTGACTTTGAAATGGCGTTTGTTGTTAACAATCCGTCCAAATGTGATAAGCGTGCGGTCATTCAATTTTTGTGTGCTGAAGGTGTGCAGCCGCTGCAAATTTATACGCGAATGCAAGCAGTGTATGGAAACGGATGTTTTGCATATCCAACTGTGAAGGAATGGTGTCGAAAATTTAAGAATGGAGAAGAGAGGACGAATGATAAGCCACGACCAGGTGCATTGATTACTGCATCAACAGACAGGAATGTGGCATGTGTGGAAGGCCTGATTAGGGAAAATCGTCGAATTTCAATCAGAGCAATTTCAGAAAATGTTGGTGTGAGTATAGGATCTGTCCATAGTATCGTACACAAACTAGGTTACAGCAAAGTTTGTGCGCAATGGGTTCCTCGTCTTTTGTCTGAGGACCAAAAAGCTTGCGAATGGGCTTGTCTTTGCAACATCTCACAGAATACAGTCAAAATGGTAATGACTTTCTCTCGTCAATAGTTGTGGCGATGAATCTTGGTGTCATTATTTTGAACCATCCAGTAAGCTGTTATCGATGCAATGGAAACACGCAAATTCTCCGCCACCAAAGAAGTTTAAAGTTCAACCTTCTGCAGGCAAGGTGATGTTGACATTTTTTTTCGACCATGAAGGACCCTTGCTGATAGAGTTTACAGAACCTAGAGTGCATATTAACGCAAACCTGTATAATGAAACTTTGAACAAGCTCCATCAAGCAATAAGAAGAAAACGTCCAGGGAAGCTTTTACGTGGTGTTATTCTGCTTCACGATAATGCTCGGCCTCATGTTGCCAACGTAGTGAAAGAAAATCTGCAACGAAAAAAATGGAGGATATTAGAGCATCCACCCTATAGTCCCGATTTATCGCCTTGCGATTTTCACACCTTTGGGCTACTAAAAAAGGCGTTAAAAGGTAACCGTTTTCAGTCACACGCAGAAGTACAAAACGCTGTGAAGGAATTCTTCCAGCAGCAGCCACAAGAATTCTATAAGCAGGGTATACATCGGTTGGTGAAACAGTGGGATATGTGCCTCAATTGTAGTGGTAGTTAGTTATTTGTAACTGTACTTGTCAATAAATTTTTCCTGGACCAAAGATGGGTTTCAATTGAACAAGCTGTGTATATCCGATTTTCAATTGGGCATATTTTTTATTTTACATTTAACAATTTTAAGTGTTTTATTATAGTACTGGTGCAGAAATATTTAAAATCACACACATTTTATGCACCTGATAGCAAGAAATCTGAGAAAAATTTAACTTTCATACTTCTTTCAAATATTATAGATACCTTTAGGAACCAAGTATTTGAATACTGATAACTTCACTTGTTATCTCACAGAATAACAGGTAAAATTGTAACAATATTCTTTTATAACGCAATGCCAATTTCTACCCGTCCCTGTTGCGTATGACCCATAGCCAATGACTTTTTCTCTTATGAATGTTGAGGTCAATGCTTTACAAATGTCGATACAAGGGCATATATAGTAGAGTACATAGTGCTATTCAAAAGTCCCCTCACCCCTTCGTATCTTTGGAACGGCTACACTTACATTAATGATATATAGAGGATGAAAAAAAAGTGTTGTAAACATCTCTACGAATGGTAACAGGTGACGTAATAGTAATAGATGACGTCACAGTGCCACTCTGGCCAATAATTTTAAATAGGACCTTATGGCAAGTGATATCTCGTTTGAAAGGCATTGACATTGGCTACATAGCCATATTAATTTTGTTTGGGTTTAAATTAATTTTGACGGATGAATTAAATAAATACCAAACTTATTGAAATTATTTTTTTAAATTTAATTAATCAAATATCAACAATGGATTCTTATAGCAAGTGTTCGAAATGTGCTCCGTCTACTTCCTGACAGTAATACATCCTATTAGTAAACTCTTGTCGTACTCGTTCGAATGTGTCAGCTGAAATTGCATTGCATTCTTCAATAATTCTTTCTTTCAAAACGCCAATGCTATCTGGTGCCGTAGTATAAACCTTGAATTTCAAGTACCCCCATAGAAAAAAATCTAATGGTGTCAGATCTGGTGACCGAGGTGGCCATTCTATAGGACCTCGCCGGCTGATCCATCTACCTCGATATTCTTCATCCAGGTAACGTCTTACTGCACCATAATAATGTGCAGGAGCACCATCTTGTTGAAATGTTATTTCCAGATGGCCGAATTCCTCTGGATTATCTTCCAGAATTTCAAGAATTAACGGCTCAATTGCATTTTGTAATATCGAGGAATCGAGGAAAACAGGACCAACTATGTGGTTTTCCAAAATACCTGCACAAACATTGACTTTTTCTGGAAATTGGGTATGTTGTTCACGGAAGGTGTGAGGATTTGTGTCACTCCAATACCTTACATTTTGTTTATTCACATTTCCATTGAGGCATAAAGTACTTTTGTCACTAAAACAAATTGTTTTTGTGTAATGTGGGTTTTGACTAATTTTATTTGTCATACATTCACAGAATTCGAGTCTTCTGTCGGGGTCGTCATCCGAAAGGTGGTGCACCATTTTTAACTTGTATAATATGGATGAAATTTATTTTTAGCCAACACTCTCTGTACTGTACTTCCACTCACTTCACAGATAGACGCAACTTTAGTTGAAGAGGAAGTAGGGTTCACTACCATTTCAGCAACTACATCATTTTTTTTATCATCACTAAATGTTGGTCGACCAGATCGTTTGGCATCTTGAACACTAACTGTTGCTTCAAACTTGTGAAGAAGCTCCCTCAAATAAGTTCTCGAGATAGGGCGATCTGGGTATCACTCATTAAATAAACGTTCCGCTTCATAGAGATTCTTTCGAGATTCACCAACTATTAAGATAGCTGCTACTTTGTCGGCTTGAGTACGTACAATTTTGCTTATGTAAACTCTTAAACGTCTCGTTCGTTAAACAAGAATAAAATTAAATATTTAAGCTATTTAGAAAAACTTTGCTAAGCAACAAATACTATTAGATTAAAAACGTCAATTTTATTGACAACTAACCAGAGGCGGACTGAAAAATCTTCAATATTTAAATGTGAAATAATAATTTTGGTATAAGTTAAAATAATACCCTTTTTGGTGTGCGTCATCGATTGTGACGTATATCCGGGTTTTCGGCATGTCGTTTATTTTATTTGCTATTTTGACATATAGCTAACCTTAAATTTGATGAATAAAATCATCAGGATTGTATTTAGCCAAATTCGAAAAGGCTATGCCATTAATAATTACCAGCTTCTTTTTCTAACTGAAAATACTTGAGAACTTTCAAAATACTGATATTTTTCCGTGTATTCATGCATATTTTTGTATTATTCATATAAATAAAACAATAATATTAATATTCACTTTTTATAAATAATAATTGACCGTTAACAACAAAGTACAGACCTGTCAAGAACTGTCAGAGTGACAGTAGAAAAAGACGTAAGACTTATTGCCGCTACGAAAGTAACGACTCAATAGTATTTTAAACTCTCGATTGATAGGTTGAGCTTGAGCGTAATCTAAACATCAACCAATCAAATTTTTGTAAGTCAAAGATTAGGGTTAACGTTTGTAATACATTTAAACGGTCCATTATTGTGATATTTTGTTTAGGATTAATCACAGACCTGCCTTTTTTTCTATTTCTTCCTACGTAATGTGTTAGAAAGACATTAACAATCGATGACGCACACCAAGAAGGGTATTATTTCAACTATATTTATTTAATTTATCCGTCAAAATTAGTTTAAACCCAAACAAAATTAATATGTCAATGCCTTTCAAACGAGATATCACATCCATAAGGTCCTATTTAAAATTATTGCCCACAGTGGCACTGTGACGTCATCTAATACTATTACGTCACCTGTTACCATTCGTAGAGAAGTTTACAAAACTTTATTTTCAGCCTCCAAATTTTATTAATGTAAGTGTAGCCGTTCAAAAGATACGAGGGGGGGAGGATACTTTTGAATAGCACTGCATAATTACACGATACACTTACTCACGGTATGCTGATTTCTACTTCAAGTTGCGTCCGAGCCGCACAGTTACGTCACGCGGGAACCAGAAATTTACACCCACCTATCACCAGTCTATCCATTCATTGTATTTCCATGCAATACAAGGTGTTGTTAATTTTAATTTCAATTTTACTCGAGTTGATTCGTTTATTTGGAATTGTATTACCTACTAATTTACTGTTATTGATGTTTTTTAATACTGTTTTATAATATAAGGCTATTTTTGTTTTGTATATACGATATATTGAGGGATATTAATAGGAAAATCAGGTTTCAAAACTGCCTGAAAAAACTGGAACCAAAAGATGTCAAAATTTCAAAAAATGATTGTAAATATAATTTCTTTCTACTCCTATACTATAAGTTATTAATTAAATGCCAATTTTCAGTTTCATGATGATACTCATTATAACACTGCTTTTCATTATGAAACTGAAAAATTGGCCAATAGGAATCTATATTTTTAAATAACCAAGTGGGCAGACCCAACTTTTTCTGTAGAATGTTTTGACAGTTTCTAAGAGATTCGTATTATTTATGACAGTTTGAATCTGTTGCATTAGTTTTTAAAAGAAATGTCGAGCCCCAGACCAGAAATACTAAATGACCAAGGTGAATACATACTTAAACTTATTAATTTTTGTTTACAATAATTTATTACTAATTTTGTATAACAGTAACATACCTATATACGTTTTATGCTATTAGTTCAATAATGTGGTCCCGTAGCACAGTGAGCAAAGGCGCCGCTTAATGTTGTTTTCGATCTGTACATGCCGGTTTCGAGACCCGGTTGGTGCATATTTTTAATATTTTTTTTCAAATCAAATTTCTTGTCCGTAGAAAAAATAGTGTATGCAAGTTTCATGTAATGGTTATTAATACACTCGCATTAACCATACGAAACTCGCCTTTGGCTCGTCCTTTGTTACGAGATAGAAGATGTGTCGTGAGCTGTGTTTGAGTTTCAGTGTCTTGCCAGGGGTTGGAATCTGTTCTGAAAGTTTTTCTGATTGTCCAAACTTCTTTCGAAAGACGAATGCTAAGCCTCGTGCATTTTTGGTATTGGCTGGGATGTTGTGTGCCAGTGAATAGTCTTCCGGGAGCGTGAACAAATCTTGTTGCTCTGTAGTAACTCCAAATCTAGCTTTACCGGTACCTCCATATGCGCCAATAAATTCCTCGAAGGCAGGGTCAGGATCTTCCCGGATATGGTTTACTCCTTCTTCTTTGTCATGGTCTCCTTCGAATGGCGCTAGTCGATTTTGGTGGACTACTTTCGGTTTTCCAGTGGGAATCTTACTTATGCGATAGATGACGTCGTTGATCTTCTTCTTGATTAAGTATGGACCCTCCCAAGATTTTTGTAGTTTGGGAGAAAAACCCTTTCTCCTCGTCGGGTTGTGTAACCATACTTTGTCCCCTTCTTTGGAACTGCCTTCTGTAGCCTGCGTGTCGTACCGTTTTTTCATTCTGTCGCTGGCAAATTGGAGATTCGTTCGAACCAATTCGTGTACATCGTCCATCCTTTTCCTCAACTGGATCACGTAGTCTTCTCCCGCTAGATCTTCTCCAGGACGACAACCAAATTCCAGGTCACAAGGAAGACTCATTTCGCGTCCAAATAGGATTTTCGCAGGTGTTTCACCTGTGGACTCATTGATGGCAGATCGATACGCTAATGCAAATAGGGAAAGGTACTGGTCCCAATTTTCCTGGTTTTCCTGGAACCATCATTGTTCTCTAAGATTCGTTTTAACGGGCCTTTTTCCAGGACAAGGGAGTCCCACTGAGCCCAATATGCCTTCAGTGTTGGTGAAAATCTTGACACTTCTTGCCAGGTAGGTCGCCGATTTTCTTGCTTCCATTGCCGGATCATCTTTAGGTGTGGATCATTCTCTTGATCTTCTCTAATCCTGGTGGGTGACCATTCTGCATTGCTGACTGCAGTTCTTGAAACTGCAGCTTCCTTAGATTCCACCTTGTTGCAGTGGGAACAATCTGGTTGGCACGGTCGTCTAGACAGGGAGTCGGCATTTCGGTGACTCACACCAACCCGATGCTCGATGTTGAAATCGTATTCTTGGAGTCGTTCAATCCATCTCGCGATCTGGCCCTCGGGACTCTTGAACTACATCAACCACTTGAGTGCTGCCAGTCCTAATTAGAAATTTCTTCCCATAGAGATACTGATAGAAGTGTTCCACAGACTTCACTACCGCTAAAAGTTCTCTTCTCGTGACGCAGTAGTTCCGTTCTGGTTTGGAGAGGACTTTACTGAAATATCCCAGCACTCTTTCTTGGCCTCCTTGGATCTGTGAGAGTACTCCTCCAATTCCTACGTTGCTTGCATCAGTGTCAAGAATGAAGTTTCCTTCTGGTAACGGATATCCTAGTATCGGTGCCGTGGTTAAATGTCTCTTCAGGGTTTCAAAAGCAGTTTGACAGTCTTCATCCCAATGAAAAGTTCTTGTTTCTTCTGTGAGTCGAGTTAGTGGCTTGGCAATATCTCAAAACTTCCTTATGAACCTTCGATAGTATGTGCAAAGTCCAAGAAAACTCCTGACTTGATGTTTGTCCGTTGGTTGCGGCCATTGCTTAATGGAAGCAATTTTCTCTTGGTCTACTGCCACTCCTTCGTTACTCACAATATGACCCAGATAATTGACTCGGTTTTGGAATAGCTGACATTTTTTCGGGTTTAACATAAGCTGAGCAGCTTGAAGTCGTTTGAATACGTCTTGCAAATTCTTCAGGTGCTCCTCGAATGTCTTACCTAATACTACGATGTCGTCTAAATAGACCAGGCAAGTTTTCTCTTTGTCTCCTGGGTCCATTTCCACTTGCCAATAGCCAGACTTCAGATCCAAGGTGGAAAACATTTTACTGCCAGCCAAAGTGTCTAGCGTATCGTCGATCCGAGACAGAGGATAGCTGTCCTTTTTCGTCACGTTATTCAGCTGGCGATAGTCCACGCAGAATCTGGTAGTTCCATCCTTTTTCTTGACGAGCACTACTGGAGACACCCATGGACTAGTAGATGGTTCTATTACTTTTTCTTCTTCCATCTCTTGAATTATTCTTTCAGCTTCCTATCTCTTCACTTGTGGTAGCCTTCGAGCTGCTTGTTTAATTGGCTTGGCATTACCAGTATCAATTTTGTGTTAGACTTCTGATGTTCTACCAGTCTTCCCTCCTTTTGGTACGAATAGGTCTTGATACTGCAAGAGGAATTCTCTTATTTTCCTTTTCTCAGCTCGATTCAAGGATTGGCCAGCTATTGACAACATCTGTTCGAATCTGTCATCAGAATTGTCGGTTGTCGTTGTTTGACGAACTATAGACGTCACAGGTATGCAACATCCAATTCTGGTTTCCTTCTTGAGGGTAATTGGGTAATCGTTCACGTTTATAGCACGTACTGTGATCTCCTTCGCTGACGTAACCAGTCCTTTTCCGATTAGCACTCTTTACCCACATCTTCGTCGTGGTTCCAAGGTTCCATCATAACCGGTGTACCTTCTTCCATGATTCCCTGTATCCGCGCTACTATCATGGTTTCGCTTCGTGCAGGAAGAACAGTATCTTCCTGTACAGCTGCCAACACCGCTCTGCTTTCATGCGGATGAAGGAATACTTCTTCGGAACCCACCTTGATGGTTCTGTTCCTGAAGTCCAACTGTAAACCATGTAAATTCATTACTTCCATTCCCAGAATCACGTCTTCTTCGATGTCAGCTACGATTACCGTATGCGTGAATTTCTCTTCACCAATTCCCAATTGAATTTGCGTCTCTCCATGAACATTGGCACTCTCCCCTGTTGCGGTCCGGAGTCGCAGCCTCGTTGGCAGAAGCTTCTTAGATTTTATTATCTCTGGCCGTATAATGGTTCTAGTTGCTCCAGTATCCACCAGCAGAGTATATTTCTTGCCATTGACTTCGCCATTCACATATACACTGTCATTACGGCATCTGAGAGAGGCTATCAGTATGAGAGGGTCTTTGGAACGATCCTGGGTCGGTGCTGCACCCTCGTGGCCGACCCATTCTAGTTTTCCTGGGACTGGTGCTCTTGGTTTGCTGGAGTTCTAGGGCGCTTACACGAGCTGCGTACATGTCCTAGCTCGCCACAATTCCAGCATCTAATCTTCCTCGGCTTTCGTTCCACCATAATTTTTATCAAGTTGACTAACTGTTCAAATTTATCTTCATCACCCTCTTCTTGAACGGTCCTTACTTTGTTATATCCGGACGCCTTCGTGGCTGCTTCATATTCAAGAGCAGCAGTCAATGCATCGACCAATGTCTTGGGATGGGCTAAACGAAGCGTCCTCTGCATATCAGGGTCACGTAAGCCATCAATAAAAGCCTGGATGCCTAGACATTCCATCATGTTTTCTGGTGCTGATGAATAAGCAGATCGGACTAGTCGGGCGATATCCACTTCATACTCTTGAAGGGTTTCATAACGTCTCTGCCTTCGATTCTTTATCTGAGATTGGTACAAGTGTTTTAGATGTTCGTGACCATATCACATATCCAACCTCTTCTTCAGCTGCCCAAAATCATCCGTTTCTTCAAGAGGTATCGTCTGAAGCACATCCAAGGCATCTCCCCGAAGCGCGATGGTCAAGTTCACTGCCTTCTCCCTGTCGGACCAATTATTCGCTCTAGCGGCTGCTTCAAACTGCTTAACATAGTTGGTCCACGACATCTTTCCGTCGAATGTTGGGGCCTTGACTCGAGCAAAACTGCCAATATTTTCTATCTTGGGAAGTGTTTTTGGCTTGCGGGGCTTTATTTGCTCAATCTTTTTTTCTTCTGCTGGCATGTCTTGTGTTCTTGATTCTGCCACTTTTCTCTCTAACTCCTGGATTTTCTCTTCCATTGTTGTTATTTTATTCTCCATATCTGATTTAAGGGACGAAATTTTATTTTCCACTTTATTTTCGACAGCGGCAATATCATTTTTTATTGACAAAATATCGGCGGAAATATCGTCCTTCATAGTAGAAATCTTCTCGTCCATGGAGGAAATGTTGGCAGAAATATCATTCTTCATGCTAGAAATCTTCTCGTCCATATTAGCAGAAATGTTAGCAGAAATTGACGAAATTAGCGTGGAGGACTCGTCATTGAATAAGAATGTTTCTGGATCCAAGTCTTCACTTTCCAGTGCTATTTTCAGTCTTTCAACTAATTCACTCTTCTTACCCGACGTTTCCAGCTAGCGATTTTCTAATTCTGCTTTTAGTTCCGTCACTTTCAGGTCACATAGTCTTTAGCCATTTTTAAGTGATTATTTATTTATATTATCCCACACCTGACACCAATGTAATGTTTTTCTTATTTATTTAAACAGTTTTTACCGTGGGATGAAATTATACACTCACTATGGCTAATTACTACTGATTTATTAAAGAAACACTCACACACTATAATAAACTTAATATATATACACATTACTTAATGTCTATTAATTTATCTACACTCGGTATAATAATTGTCCTAATTTATCTACAACACTATTTATATTCACTTTCTGTTCACTCACCACTGTATACTGAAACTGTTTACCGATTCACTGTATACTGAACAACTTCCCCTGTCACTCGAAAACCCGCGTATATATAGTCCTTCGAATCTTTAGAAAATTCTTGAATATACCACCTCAGCGTATACTTTATAATTCCAGATCATTCGCGATAAACCATTGGCCTTGGTACGCTTCGAGAACCTTTCTAGAAAGGTCGCATTCATCGTTTGCGACAGGACCGGCTTCGGAATTAGTGAGTTCGTAACAGTATTATCCGCCGCCAGATTTTTTGTAATGTGGCCAGAGCTATAGGGTGAAGCGGTACTGTTATGTCAAGATATAATTGAGATGACATTTGAACATGAGCAGTCATCAGGTAACTGGAGTAGTTGACGTTGTAGTCTGAATCCTTCAATTGTTATGAATCCCAGTGGCAATTTTTGTGTAACAACCAGACTGCAGTGATCCAGTTTTTCCTTTCTTTATAGGCTAAACACCAACTATCCTTATAGTCCAGTCATTATATACATTTAAAAGTGAAAATGAACCGAGAAAGCCAAATTTTGAATATCACGTGGGGGGTGGCTAGAAAAGCTTAAGTTCAAATTGTCGACCAAAATAACCTTGTGCAATTTCCGCCATCTTGAAAAAACCCTTAAATTCAGTTTTTTCATCATAACTCGGTTCCCCGTTGAGATACGAAATTTTTTATTGAATACTTTTTTGTTGCTCTTCACGCGATCTACAATTAAGGTCCCATGCATTTTCACGTATCGATCGTCGTTTTCGAGATATCGATCAAAAATATCAAAAATTTGGGGAGAATTTTTTTTTTTCGCTTTTTACTTTTTTCTGGTAAAAGATATCGAAAAATGTTTGAAATAAAACTTGTAAAGCATGTCCAGACCTACAAATTCGTTATTTTCCATTTCCGACAAAAATTACGACCTCTAGCGCGCCACAAAGTCAGTGAAACTGTGCCCGGTTTTCATTTAGCCGCTCGCTCGGTTGTATCCACGCGTCAAGATGGATGGAAAATGGTTCAGGGAATTATTGCAATACAAAAAAAATTCATAAACCAGCCAAATTAGAAATCAAATACATAAAATTTATTGATGAAATAATTTTTATGCAGCAAACATAATGATTACAAGTGGTAATTTTTTTCACACGTTTTTCGTCGTTTGGATGGTCCTGGCTGTTCAAGTTCCTCCTCCGTAGACTCATCGAGTCGTGAAACCTCTTCAATCGCAGGAAATGATGTTGTGACGGTCGAAAAATCGTAATCATCGTCATCGTCGTGATCGTCGTTGAATAAAATTTCGACTCTGGCGACATTGTCACATGTCTGTCCACTGCAGTGCAGGCAAATAACGGAGCAATGGATTCCTGCTTTCCTGCACCCACAAGCAGCTCCACACTTTCCTTTGCATTTGCACGAAATGAGTTTCAAAAGTTCAGGTGGAGCGGGTGCGGCTGTGGTGCAAATTGGTTCGAGCCCGTTATTTGTTTGTCGCCAACCCCATTCTTGAGGATCTTTAAAAATTCCGAGCCACGTTTGTACTTGTAAATATGTCCGGAAAATGTGTTGGCGGACTGCACTTTCCGTTGGTGGGAGCAGTGAAAGATTATAATAATAATAATAATAATAATAATAATAATTTTTATTCACAGAAAGAAAGAAAAGTATTTACAAGAATACATGTGAATAAAAAAAAAGAAACTACCGATAGGTGAAAACACCTGTTTCGGGAATATCAATAAATAAATAATGCATAAGCATAGAATTAAATTTTAAAACACACTTATTAATTGAAATAATTTAAAATTAAAAATACAAACACAAATGCATCTCCATCAAATTAATAAATGATGCCTAACTTTAGAATAGCCTTACTTTTTAAAATACACCTATGCTAATTAAAATAAATAGAAATTAAAAGAATAAATACACCTTAATATTACAAATAAAATATTACAATAAATATATTATGTTGGATAGTGATGCGATATGTACGAGATTTTTTGTGTTAAGAGGGGAAAATTGGTAAGTACGGTAGACTAGAAATAGAATTCAATTATATCACTAAAATAATGTCTTGACTTACTATGCATGAATTTTTTTATATGCTTTTTGTATATTTGTTTACCATTTAAGTTTTTAATGTTTTCAGGGATTCCATTAAACACTTTAGGGGCAATGTACCAGAAAGAACGTTGACATAACGATTTTTGCATTTTTGGCAATGTATACTGGTTTTTTTGTCTTGTATTATGTTCATGTTGAGGCAGCTGAATTAAATTTTTAATATCTTGATATTTTAGAGCAATTGTTAAGTAATATAGTTGTTTCACATCTAGCACTCCACTTTCGTTATATAGATCATCTGATGGGTATCGAGAAGATTTATTAAAAATTATTTTAAGGAATCTACGCTGTATTACTTCTAGTGGATAAATATATGATTTGAGAGCACACCCCCAACCAATTATCCCGTATCTTAGATGGCTTTCAACCAAACAAAAATATAAAGTCTTCAGGTAATTTGAAGGTATGCACTTCTTCAAAAATCTAAATTTGTATAAGATAGTTTGTAGTTTTTTAACAACGTATGTGATGTGGTCATTCCATTTCATATTACTATCAAATATAATACCTAAATATTCAATTTTTGTTACAGGATTTATGGCAAATGTTGAATTTTTAACGGTAGTCTTTAAGGGTTCGAAATTAGGAGTATTAACATTGGTACAAGAAAATGGTAAGTATTGGGTTTTGTCTAAATTTAGAGTTAGAATTTTGTTGTCGAACCAACTTTTTATTCTGGCAAGGTCATTTTCAACTTTATTTTTAAGTTTAAGCCAAGTGTCATCGCTGTAAAATATGGCGGTATCGTCGGCAAATCCTACAATGTCTCCAGCCCCTTGTAATGAAAATAGGTTGTTAATATAAATGTTAAACAATGTCGGTCCTAAGATTGTCCCTTGCGGAACACCATATTCAGTCGGTTTTAAATCACTCATTACCCCAGATACTTTAACTAATTGGTTCCGGTTAGATAAATAGTTTTTGAATAATTTAAGACATTTATTTCGGATGCCAATTTCTTCCAAAGATTCCAGTAGCATGTCGTGATTTACCGTGTCGAAGGTAAGGTAAGTATTCGTCTTGCTTGTCGTCATTGATTTTGCGAAGCGATGGAATCGCAAAATATCCATCGTCGTGTCCTCTTTACGACCACCATAAAGAGCGATAAGGAACAGCTCTCCCGCGCAAGCTAGCATCTCCGGATCGACCTGGAATGCTACGAATAAGGAGCAGATGTTCCGACACGAACACGAAAAAAGGGTCTTTTATACCTGACCCACGCCCAAACTCTAACGGTCGCATAGTCACGTGCTTCATGGCGAGACGCCATGACGCGCCATGGAGACGCGTCGGGCGCGCTGTGGCCGACTTTGTGGCGCGCTGGAGGTCGTAATTTTCGTCGGAAATGAAAAATAAAAAAACCAATTTGTAGGTCTGGACACGCTCTACAAGTTTTATTTCAAACATTTTCCGATATCTTTCACCAGAAAAAAGTAAATAGCGAAAAAAAAAATTCTCCCCAAATTTTTGATCGATATCTCGAAAACGACGATCGATACGTGAAAAATGCATGGGACCCTAATTGTAGATCGCGAGAAGAGCAACAAAAAAGTACCTCATAAAAAATTTCGTACCTCAACGGGGAACCGAGTTATGATGAAAAAACTGAATTTAAGGGTTTTTTCAAGATGGCGGAAATTGCACAAGGTTATTTTGGTCGACAATTTGAACTTAAGCTTTTCTTGCCATCCCCCACGTAATATCCAAAATTTGGCTTTCTCGGTTCATTTTCATTTATTTCCCGATTTTTCCGACGTAATGACTGGACTATTAAAATTTCAAGCTTTTGTGTGACTTTTAGATTCACCTTAGTTCTGATGAACGGTGAGTAATTGCGTCAGTGAAAAAATTGAGAAATTTCAAGTTGCAGTGGTTTTTAAAATACAGATTCAAATCGAATATAATTTGATTTATATACCTTTTTCTTGGTCACTGAAAATTCTCCAGGCTTCAACTTAAGTAAATCTCCTTCTATCCAGTAATCTCCCAGGTGCTGTGCCCTTGGATTCTGAATTATTGCGGTTTAATTCGCAAGTATGTGGATGGAGGTTTCTTCTTCCATGCCACACAATCTACATTCGTTTCCCCCCACTATTATGAATCTTTTCAAGTGCCCATTCAGTCAACAATGTCCCGTTAGGATTCCTGTTAGAACTGTAGTTTTACTTTAACTCATGCATTCAATTCATCCCAACAGGTTATAGTCATCCAGAAGAATCTCTGATTATCTAAGCCCTATTAGATCTTTCCAATGGTCAGATCTTCTCTTTTTTCGGCTTCGCCTATTTCTTTCAATATTACATTGGAGCTGATTCCGCAAAAGGGTTCAGCAGGCCCCCAAAAGGGTATTTTAGTTCCCATCATTGCTAGCTCAGCTGGTTTTCCATTTCCTCCTATTCCAGTGTGTCCTGTAATGCACAGTGAGGTGACTATATTGTCCTTGCCTAGTTTATTGAGTTTGTCTCGGCATTCCCACTTCATTTTGGAATTGATTACGCAAGCTCTCAGTGCTTTAATGGCTGCTTGACTATCCAACATTATGATAATCCTTCTGTATCATTTATCAATATTGAGCTGGGCGCACTTTCTTATGGCGTTAACTTCAGCTTGAAAGATACTTAAGGTTTTTCCTGAGAGTTTGGCTCCTGGCCCGTATAATGCTATCCCAGTTCCTTCTATTGCTTTTGATGCGTCTGTGTACCACCATTGAATGGTATTCAAGTCTGGTGATGACATTTGGATCTCATTCGTTCCTGTTACGAATTTCTTTGGAAAGTTATACTTTCTCATCATACCATCTTGTGACATGTCCCAAATTTTCTGATTTCTAAGAACTGAGGAGATGATTTTTTTTCAATGATTCCCTCTCCACTTAGTCTGTATCTTTTTCTTCCTGCAACACTTTCCTCCACCATATGTTGTAATGTGAGGTTGAAAATCACTTACATGGCTCCCGTTGGGTATGTTCTCATTGATCCTGTAATGCTTACAGGCTAGTTTTTGAGTTTTGGAGAGGTCTTCTCTCGTCGTCAATAGGTTAGTTTTACTACCCAACGCAATCGCTCCATTCATGATAATTTGTACTATGGCAGTTTTTCCCTGCCAAATTCCTGTACATCATTAGAGCCATTTTTGATTTGTATGTAATCTCCTTTTTTATGTTTGTTCCACAGGAGTTGACTGTCTAGAGTCAAATCTAGATACTTGACTTCTCGTCTCCATTCAATCTCGTTCCAATCAAGTTTAATGATTTTTAGGTTCACTTTTCTTTTCTTAGTGAAGGCTATCAAGATGGTTATAGTGGAGTTGATGCTAAGTCCCACTTGCCTATATCAGTTATTTGTATAGCTCAGACCCTTTTGTACGATGTTACAAAGGGTGTTTTCGAATATTTGCATGATACTTATATTGGGTTGAATCAAAATAGTTTAGATATATAGTGTTTATTACCGTCAGTTGTGTGTTTGAGTTTTCCTAAAATACTCATCCCAGTTTAAAAACAAAGTATCTATGATTCAGAAATTGGAGTATTTATATTTGAAGAACTTTCAGTCTTCTTTATTAAATTCATGCTTGTTAGAGACGAGACAAATATTTTGCTGTTCCAGTAATCAGTTACACATACCTGGAACGAATTAAGTGGCAAAAACTAAATGTTACATTTAAAAAATTTAATAAAAGTTTTATTTCACATAATCAAAGACTTTACTTCCTTTGAACAAAATAAAACAATCAGATCAATTGATCCACAATTCTTGATTCCATTGTACACAAGCTTGTTTATTTTAATTTATTGCTTGCAACGTCAGACTACCAGCCCACTTTTTTTATCCAATACATAACAACTGACGTATTATAGATTACATTACCTATAAATAGAATTTAATTCGCTGAAAGTTTAGACAATTATTTTCAATCAAAATATTTGTCACGCGTAATTTATTAAGTCGCAAAATAATTTACAATGTTTGTTTTATTAATATGCTATACAATAATAGTGGTAAAATATTGTAATGATTGATAATAGCAATCTATGAAGCGAATCATTTCCAAGAGAAACTTAAAAAGGTCGATAATTCATTCTAGTTTTATATCATATTTAAATATTCAAGGAGAATTAATTTTGACTGACGATGTCATTGACATTATTTTCAAATGAAGCATGGTTAACACAAAATTAGACAGTAAATTTATCATATATTTTCTACACATAGATTCAAAAGTTTTACATCACCTTCTTCGGATGCGAAGGAATTTTTTTGCGCTAACAATTTTCTGTTGGCTTGTTTATCAATGTTTACTATTTCAATATGTTCCATATTTTTTGCAATATACAGATGTTTACAGTTTTTTTGTAAGATAACATTTTTAGTGCGATCATTTTAACATTCAAGGCATTTGATTTTTACGATTTTAAGTGCAAACATGAATCGTCAAGTCATAAGTGAGATTGACCGTGCAAGAATAGTGGCTTTAGTTGAAGAAGGTCATTCTCAAAGGTTCGTGGCAAACAGAGTTGGCGTTTGGCAAAGTGATGTGTCTCGTGTATGGAACTGGTATTTCCAGACCAATTCTCTTTGTGATAGACCTAGAAGCGGTAGAAGGCGAGTTACTAATCAGCGGCAGAACCGCTATATCCACTTAACGAAGAAAGCCGACCATGGCAATACCAGCACTCCAAAGAGATATGAGACATGCGTTGGGAGTTCAGTATCGATCTCGACATTACGAAGACGAATACTTGCGACAGGTTTGAGGTGTCGCCGACCAATAAGAGTGCCCAGACTACAACCTGAGCACAGAGTTCGCCGACTACAGTGGGCTCAAGAACACGCGGCCTTGCCTGAAGAATTTTGGAATTCGGTGTTTTTTTTCCGACGAGACAAGGATTTGTTTGGTATACAAGATAGCCATCGAATACGTGTGTGGCGGGATCCAACGAGAGTTGCTCAGCTTGCCCATGCTCGCCCCGTACCGCCCTTCAGAGGAGGAAGTGCTATGTTTTGGGCTGGTATCATGTTAAATGATCGCACAGAATTAATTCATGTGGAGGGAACGATGACTGGTGATAGGTATCTCAGAGAGATTCTACATCCTCACGTGAGACTATGGCTCGCAGCTGTTGGCAATTCCTTCGTTTTTATGGACGATAACGCCCGACCTCATCGGATCAGAGCTGTAAATGAGTATCTTGAAACTGAAAGGATCAATCGTTTGAACTGGCCTGCCCTATCTCCTGACATGAATCCCATAGAACATGCTTGGGACATGCTTGCCAGGGCAGTGGCAGCACGCAGAAATCCACCCAGGAGTGTACAAGAGCTTGTTCCTCAACAGAATATCAATAATTTGGTAAACAGCATGGGCAGGCGACTTCAAGCTTGCATAAATTCTAGAGGTGGAAATACTCTTTATTAAAAGTTCTCATGCAGGTTCTCACTTAACCTTTTCTTTGAAAGGAATCAATTTGTATTTAATTTCTAAGAATACTTTTTATGTTTAAAGCAAGTTTATTATTGGATAATAAAAATGTTTGACAAATATACACGTTTTTTTTTATTGAAACTAATTATTTGATTAATCTCTGATCCATGTATAATGAACACATTTTTTTTTTCGGAGATTTAGGGTGATGCAAAACTTTTGAATCTGTGTGTATATGGACAATACCATAGTATAATCGATTGATCGTGAAATATTTCAGACATGCAAGTCGATTATCGCAGTGGAAGATCCACAGCTGACGAAACAGAACAAGACGAGAATCAATACTCGAAAGGTATTGTACTTCTCGCAGCCTTCGACATAAAGAACGCGTTCAATTCAGTGTAGCTGGAATTGGTTGGAATAATATGGTAAGACCCTTGAGATATATACAGATTGCGAAAAGTCTTTCCAAATCATACCATTTACACAAGTACGACAAGGAAAATATGAGAAAAACTACTTGAAAGAGAAAGAAGAATAATTGTGGGCAGTTAGCGATGGGCGTTTTTAGTTCCAGAGGCTGGAAGAATGTTCATCGCCCCCCCATTTTACACAAAATATCATTTGTACAAATTAATTTGCGCTTCTGGCAGCAGCGGTTAAAATAGGGGGGCGATGAACATTCTTCCAGCCTCTGGAACATGTTATGTCTGTCTGGAACCAAATACGCTCATCGCTAACTGCCCACAATTATTCTTCTTTCTCTTTCAAGTAGTTTTCCTCATATTTTTCTTGTTGTACTTGTGTAAATGGTATGACTTGAATAGACTTTTCGCAATCTGTATATACTGTGTGACCAATTTTGTTTGGAAGCACCTCTGTAAAATAGGCAATTTTCAACCGATTTTGATTTAATTTTTTTTGTTAGATTCAGTATTAAAAACAGTAATTCGGCACAAATTTTCATAGCCTAATTACTATTTTCAAAGCCATCTATGTTAATTTTTCTTTGCCAAAAAAGACAAAAGTACACTAGGCATTTTTTTTCTCAAATATAACGATACTACTCGACTCAGAATCATCACAAATGTAAACTACCGAAATTTTATAAAAAAAAGTTTTATTAATGACAACATGAATTTGGAAAAAGTGATATTTTCATTAATTTTTTACGTAAAATATAGACAAATTTTTGAAAAGACAACTTGGTAAACAAAAACCAGGACTCAAACATATTGCACAGTGAAAATTCGAAGCTGATAACTTAATCCGTTCTGAACTTATAGCTTCTAGGAGTAATTTAAAATTGTGCTCAATATTGTTGGCAAAGTAGTCTATGACAATACGGTCATTAAAATTTCTTGCCTGCAATTTTTTTTAAATAAGTTTGGTCACTGCTCCAGTCTCAATAAATACTTTTTTTCTACAATCACATTGAAAAGTAAGCTTTTTCGTTTGCCATTTACAACGAAAAGTTGACGTTTCTTGAGGAGAGCTATTTTACGCTCGCCGAGCGTGAAAACTTGTAAATCGCTCGGTGCCCATAACAACCGATACTACAAACATAATTGTATTGACAGTGACAGTGGCAGTGACAGTGACAGTGGCAGTGACAGTGACAGTGACAGTGGCAGTGACAGTGGCAGTGACAGTGACATCATAGAACAACCTGGCTATGGAGTGTTTTTGTCTTCTGAAAATCTTTTACAATCTAAATCGCTGTTTTGTTGAGTTCTTATTGTTTTAAATAATTAATTAGTGTGATTGCGATGTAACCGTATTAATTTTTTTTATGTAGTTGTGCTTAATTGTTGTGCCACGTTCTGAATATTTTGCATATACTGGTCGGATGGCCCTGCTAGCTGAGGCCTTTCTAATTGTAGAATAAGAAGAACTACATTGACAGTATTGACAATGTTAATTACACGTTTAGTATTTTATAAAATATTTGACAGGTAATTGAAATAAGAAGTATGAATTTATCAATTTTATTAGTTATAATATATATTCAAGTGATTGTAGAAAAAATGTTATATGTATCGCGAGCTAAAAGTGGAATTATTGTTTTCAAGCAATTAACGCGCTCTGCTTCGCGTCGCGTGTTAACCCTTGCTTTCGAACAATAATTCCTCACTTTTCGCTCTTAATACATAAATAACTATTTTAATTTTGTGCACTACAAAGCAGCAAATACGGCGATCTGGATGTCTCCGATTATCTATTTCTATTACTTCTCGTTCACTTCTGTCATTATAACCACAATTTCAACTTAGTCTTGAATAGTTAAATACTTAGATGAATATTTGGAACATTTAGTACTTTTACTATTTCATGCAAATGTTACTGACTGACATAAATAAAATTTCAAAATCAAAGCCTACTTGCGACTCGTTGATTTCATTTTGTTAATAAATTTTACATTACTTTCAGAAGCTATAACTCCAGAACGGGTTAAGTTATCGGCTTCGAATTTTTACTATTATGCTCGAGTCCTTGTTTTTGTTGCCATTGCCAAAAAAGGTGAATCCTTTTTTATCGCGATAAAAACTCCTCTTCCTCAATATCTAGTAAGCGGACGCAAGTTTGGTTACTTATAATTTCAATATTCTGTCGTTAATTTATCTTGCCAAAAAACACTCGAGCTTTTCTTTTATCAGATAAATTTCTCTTCAACTCAAAGTTTTGCCAATCACTAAATTTGCTCGAAACACTGACATTAGATAAAATCGCTCCACCTTCGGTGTCGCGATTTTATAATGTCAGTTTTTCTCGTAAAATTAGTGATTGGCAAAACTGTTTCGTAAATTTATCCGATAAAAAAAAGCTCTTGTGTTTTTACTGTTGATTATTTTTTTCACTTGTCAAAATCTGACATTTTGGTGGTTTTAACCTATAGCAATACATTATTCTAGCCAATCATTCGGTATTATACTGATCATAAATTATGCTTCCTAATCGATAATACCTTGTTTACATTGAAACGTCAAAATTTCACTTTACATTTGTCATTATTGACAACTAAAAGTGCTTCGAAGTTTATTGAAAAATGAACACAAACCGATTCAGTGCCATCACCCAAGAGAATGTTGAACATTTAATACATTTAAATACATTTTAAATTGTTGGAAAAAATAATCTTCCCAAATACAACTCGCTCTTCAAATTTTATCAAATAATTTTCTATTTTCATCACTCAAACTTGTTTATTTTAAAAGGGCTGTGATTAACATGAGAGAAACTTTACGATGAGGCAAGTAATTTTCCGGAAAATCGTTAGGTAAATTTTTGTTTTTTTGTTTTTTGACCCTAATTGTTTAAATAATGAAATTACAGGAGAATGTTCGACTTAAAAATTGTAGCTAATACATTTATCTACAAAATTTGTTTAAACATTTTTTTTGTATCTGCATTATTTTTAAAAATATACGAAATTTCCCTAGTAGTATTTTTGAACATCAATTTTCATGTTTTTAATTTTACGACAGTAATTAAACAATGACATTTAGGAAAATAATTCAAATGAAATGTGTTTTAAAATGGAAAATCTACAGAAACATTGAAAAAAATTTTTTTCATGTATTATCATCGATTTTTCACGTAAACCTCTACTCAAAAGTCGTTTTTTTACAAAATTCTTCTAATTAACAGTAATAAATTGGAGAATTGGAAGCATACTTCAAAGACTATGGCGTAATCTTCAAATTTTATTTGAAAGTTTTTCTTGTATCTGCATTTTCCACAAAGATACCTTCACTGAACCTTCATTGAACCTTCATTTTTTTGTCCCCACTTCATTTTCATTATTGTTTCAATAACAGACTCAATTTTTAATATAATTTTTTGAAATTTTTGTTGTTAATATTTTATTATTATTGTTGTTATTGTTATGACGCGGCGGTGAGTATAAGCCGCTCTCTCACCTGCCTTGTCACCTTTATTTGTGCTCCCTTCTCTTTCTTACCTGAGCTAAAGGTGTGTTTTTTTTTTATCGCAATCACTTCTAAATAGGTTCATTATGAAGTTCACAAATTTTTAGATAATATCATAAACACTATAAAAAGTTGTAGAAGGTTTGCTGAAAGACGCCTGATTTGAGTATTTATTGTAAATAATTGTCTATAATTTAAAAAATCTCATATTTATAGAAAAACTGTATAGTAGTTTCGAAAGAAGACACTTCAAAGTGATTAGTGGTGGATTTTCATGGAATTATATCAATTTCAAAAAAAGATATGATTGAATGAAGTCTAAAATAAAACAGGTAAAATTAAGCATACAAAAGAACAGATTTTTAAGAAGCATTTGTTTAAAATTCGGAATATTTATTGCTTTGCTTTGATAATGATAATGTTTTATGCTCATTTGCTATGCTAAATTTAGAAGGAATTATCGCTGGGATAAATATTAATTAAATAGGAATTATAATTGTTTTTTGACTTTTTAGCTATAGCTTTTTTTAAATAAACTGATTTTACAGTTAGAAAATCTACTTTCTTCAATTTAAAAGTATTTTTATCTGAAAGCTGAGATCTTTCTCTACACTTTACATGTGTTCAATTATTTTTCAGAATGTTATAAGCCCAAAATTATTAACTTTTAAGTCGAGCGGTTAATAAATTTGGCTCCCGAGCCGTTCGCGCGCTACGAATTGTCTGTCACTGAGATTAATTTTATCTTTTCAATTTACAGAAAAACTTTTCAGATAAAATTTGTAGATAAATGTATCAGCTACAATTTTCGATTCGAATTTTCTGTATTTCCATTATTCAAACAATTAGAGTGAAAAAACCAAACCAAAAAAATGTACTTTACGATTTTCCGGAAAATTGCATACCTAGCATCGTAAAGTCTTTCTCATGTTGAGCACAACCCTTTTAAATACTCAATTTCAAACTTTCAAGTTTTTTGTATTTTTTGTGAGATTTTCTGTGTACTGTGACTAGGCTAATTATCATAATTTATTCTCTAGTCACTGTGAATTCATGCACTGGTAGGGAAACTGATCACTGGAGGGTCACAGTTCATTGTCTTTGTTGAAAACGTCGTGTTTCCAAGCAAGCTTATAAATTATGTCTAGCACACAAATATAAATCAAACAAATCAAAAACTACCTGTGTGCTGAGGGATTTATTTCACATTTATTATTGTTAGTTTCTAGCTGGCAAGCAGTATCAACAAAACCCTCTAATACTGCGTCCGATTTGCATTCGTAATACTATCGATAGAACAGATACCATTCATCCATTCATTCGATTGGGTTGTGCTCAACAGCCCAGGCACTTGAACTGAATTTTTGTACCATTTCCAATGTTATCTACTTCAATTCCAGAAGCTTTGGATCTTCTATATAGGCTACTAGTTTTATTGGAGGGATTTTCAAAGTCCTTGTAAGTTCTCACAGAAGCAGAATAGGTGTTTCATCGTAGAGTTCACATTTTCTGCACATAGGTTTACTAACTTTGCCCATCCTGTGCAAATGCTTCCTCAGGGTGCAGTGTCCAGTCACCAGGTCAGTACCTAACTGTAAACGTCTCTTACCCAGTTTTAATAGTCTGGTTGAGAGTTCCCTGTCTACTCTTTGTTTGGAGGTGCTCTTGTGTCGACCTCCGTTTTAGTTGGTGTTCCCTATCTAGTCAGTTCCCAATTTCTCTTTCTTTCTTCTCTGATATTAGTTCCAGTAATAATACCCACTTCATTGTTTCGAGGCCACGAGTCTTGTCATATTTTCGAATTTTAGTTTGCGGTTGGATGTGAGGATGTCGCTACTGTCACAACTTTTACACTTCCGTTATTGGAAGACATGTATGGATTGTTATTTTGGTGTATTCTTCAGTCCGTGATTAAGCTCATAGATAAAAAAATACTTATAGATGGGAAACTGACCCGTGGCGCCCTCTATTTGTACTGGTGGTGCCACCTTGATAGTTTCGTCAGTCCCTCTAACACAAATCAGATGGTTGTGAACTTCGCTAACAGCCGGCGGCATATTAAAAATTACTGTGATTTTACTTTTATTGCAAAAAGACATTTATGGTCTATTTTTTGATATTTCATTTGAAGTTACTCAACATTAGATTGATATTACAATAATAACAACCAAATAGTCAAATAAAATTAAATGAAATGTCAAAAAATGGACCATACAATGCCTGAAGTGAGAAAAATAAAGCAATAATCATCAAGTTTATATATTTTATTGAATAAAAAAAGTATACAATAAATGAAACGTTCTTTTACATATTTCAATGACAAACATGAAGGAAAATGAATGTTGGGAATTTAACAACAATGCTGGGAAGTTCAGAACTGTATGGAAGAATGACTACTTCTGTCTCTTTTCATTTAATGGAATAAGGATAGAGCTTACCGGGTGCACCTCACATTACATTCTTCCACAATACGTCATATTCCCGACATTGTCTCTTAAAATGAAAGTCCCACTATAAATAATAAAAACCAACTACGAACACTCAACACCTACACAAATGAGCGAAATAGTTTTTAAAAACGAAAACTGTACAAACTCACGCCACATGTCGTAAAACGTTGGTCTGCAGTTGTCAGGTTAGGATCATAGATAACACGTTAGGATGTCAGCGCTGATATAAGTAAGTGGAAGAATCTGCAACTACCACTAACGGCGTTACAGTTCTCACTAAATTAAAAATTTTAGTACTGACGGGACTCCCTATGTGGCAGCACCCTCGCGTCTTCAGAGATCCCCTACCCTGATCAAGCTCTTTGAGCTCGTGGATGGAGAACATATACCTTGTACTGTTGAGGTGCAAATTCGTCGAAACCGGTCTACACGTTATGTTGTCCCTTCTAATTGCAAATCAGAATGGTTGGTGTTAAATATCTTGTAGATATGCCAACCCCGTTTGACTTTGAATTGTAATCCAATATCCGCCGGGTCTATAGCCCGGAAAGCAGTTGTTGCTTGTTAGTTGAACGATCACTGTCTTTGAAAAATATCTATTTCCCATTCAAGATCAGTATAACTGTGCAATGATATAGGAAATCGAGAAAAACTATATTGGCCTATCTTTATAATTGTACCTAACTTAAAACGACAGTTGTATAATGGTGAGCTCCCTAGATTTATCTGTTCATTGGCGACTTCAGTTTGTGGGTCTCTTGAGGGTCTTCTAAGTTACAGAAGACAAAGTTAAGAGCTATGAGAAAAACGTAAAATGTCTTCATGAAGAATATGAACGAAGATTCCAAGACTTCAAAGTTATCGAACAGGACCTGGAGATTTTTAGCATGCCATTTAATTTGGATTGTGAATCAGTTAAACCAGAACTGCAGCTCGAACTAATTGAGTTGCAATGTAACACTGAATTGAAACAACTATTTCTTGATGTTTCGAAGATTGAGTCCTACAAGGCCCTGTCAAAAACAACTTTTCCAAACCTGAAATCTCACGCTCAGAAGATAATTTCGATGTATTCCTCTTCTTACATCTGTGAACAGGTGTTTTCTACTATGAAGCTTCGCAAAAACAGTGTTAGAAACCGTTTAACTGACCATAATTTAGCTTCACTACTGCGAATCAGCTCATCTCAGTTTCTACCAGATTATGATCAACTTTTAGAATCTCAGTCACAGTTTCATCTGTCTCATACGCCTTTATGCACTTCTAAAGATTAATCATTTTTTGTGACTTGTTTGGAAGTTTTTACCATTTTAGTATATAAGTTGTGTATGATGTAAAATTAAACAATAAAAAGGTTTAGGCTAGGCCTATAACTTGTTTTTTTTTTTTTTTTTTTTTTTTTTGGCCCGCTTGTAAATTTTTAAATTTTATCTGGCCCACCTTTTAAAAAGTTTGCCTATCACTAGCCATTTTAATCTGAATAGTTCTTTGGTGTCTAATTTAAAAATGTTGTATTTTTGAGTTTATTCATTTATTATATATAATGGATAACCGTTGGATGTGGCTACTTGTTTAATTGCATCAACTCATTCATCAAAATCATATTTGTTTATTGGAGCTGTTAATTAATACGAGTACAAACAATAAATTCAATTGAAAAAACCATATATTTTAATGAATAAAAAGTAACCATGATATGGAAATATTTTTTATTAAAACTCCATTATTAAGTTATGATGAAAAAAAGTAAATATGCAATTGAAATTTATTGTGATACCAAATCTTTATCTATTCTTATACTTAGCTCATTAAAAATAAAATGTGCTTAAGAAATAAATGGATAGTAGAATTAAAATTAAATCGATCAATTATGCTGCACATAATACACGTTCGCAGCATAGTAGGTTGCCTAGCTACAAAATTCATTGTATACTAATAATAACTTCAACCGTTGATTGATAAATTTTTAAATATGCAATTGAATTGAATTAAAAATTAAATAGACGTTACTTCGGCGTGCCGTTTTTGTACCTATTTAATAACAACGTTAAAAAAAGCAAAATGAAAATATATTTTCTTTTAAAAATTTTAATTCCGTTATTATTCTGTTGAAGAATTAAAATTAGGTATTTCATAATTTTATTGCACGTTTTTCCATTATAAGAAATGTAATAGAAATTATCTATTTAAAATTATAAAAATTAGAATGGAAATTATAGAAATATTCTAAATCATAATATGAAATATATTCAATCATTTAAATTATGAAATAAGGTACTTTAATGAAAATTCTAATTAGAATGTATTGAGATTTTGCCTATTGTATTTAAATGCAAAATTGTAGGTAACCCTCAATGCATAATGGAAATTGAAGTTCCATTATGTTTGTCACAATTTTAATTCTTGAATTCACATTATTTTTTCCATATTTTCAATTCATCAATCATAATAGAAACTACCGATTTAAAATCATGAAGAGCAGTGGAATGAGTGGAAAGAGTGGAAATTCAAGACTTTAAATTATGAAAAACATAATAGAAGTTTAATTTCCATTATGTATTCACGTTGCCTATCCTGCAGTAATGCTTTTATCCGAAAATACCAAACTAGATGTATGATGCATAAGCTGGATGTATTAGGAAACATGAAAATAGTTAAATGTAATAATAGTTTTGATAAAAACAAATGACCCATACTATACCTTATAGTCCGTTGTATATTTTATCAGGGAAAAGCAATAATTGTAAAATTTTTTCGCACCAGAATGGTCTGTTCCCTCGGATTAACCAGTTTGGTAAACATTTAATGTAATATATATGGATGACGAAGCACCATATTGTTAGTTTACCTTCTGTCTCTGAATAAGATCACTTGGTTATTTAAACAAGCGTAAGACAGTGTAAAGTGTTAGTGTGTGTAGTGATAGTGTAAGCAGTGTTCAGTGTGAAATGGAAAATAAGATAGATACATTTCTCCCAATTGTATTTCTATAATTTTTGAGACGCACTCTAAATGTAGCTAGTAAAGCGATTATAATAACAATAATGTTGAGAGTAATAAAAACTCGTTAAAAATTACAGGGTATATTCTAATCCAAATTTACAACTACCCAAATGCACATTATACGAGAACTAGGAAAGAATACAGGAAATCAGTATTCTACAATTTTATATTTTTGGTGTCCTTATGTACACGGTAATTTTCAAATGAGTAAATAAGACAATTCATCCACAACTATTAATTGATACCTATATCTGTTAAATATGCGATTTTTATCAAGTAATGCCATGCATTACCCTATAGAATTGAAAAATAATGACAGTTCGATGGAATAATATTACTCAATCGTTGCGTCAAATTTGACAATTTGTAAATTCACTTCTTATCTCTGGTATCATTAGAAAAATGTCTAATAGTTAATCAGATTTAGAAGATATGTCTGGTACACCGCCAGACATTTTAAAATTAGCGGCTAGCGCTACAGAAAATCTCCTACCTACAAGTCAAAAGGTAAATATGATGCGGTGTACAAAAGTTTTATGGATTGACAACTGGCACAAAAAACATCGTCTTTTTCTGAAAATGTTATCCTAGTGAATTTTGTTGAACTTGTTAAAAAATACAAGTCATCATCATTGTGGGCATATTATTCTATGCTGAAAAGTACATTGAATATTTACCATACTATCCACCTAGAGACTTACATGAAGTTACAGGCATTTTTAAAACGTCAGTCCGAGGGCCATCAACCGAAAAAATCTAAAACCTTTACGCCCGAAGAAGTCAGTAAATTTATTAAAGAAGCGCCAGATCATACCTATCTAATGACAAAGGTATTCTTACAATAAAGTAATTTTAGGCTTAGAACTTTCCAATCTAATCAAATTATTTTTAGGTAACCTTAATCATGGGGCTAATGGGAGCGTGCCGATCTAATGAATTATATTCTATGAAAACTGAAGATATAGAAGATTACAATGGAGCTCTTATAGTGATAATTTTTTACTAAATATAGTAACCAATCAAATTACTCAATTTCAAGTGATGTGTCAAACTTCATCCAATCACCGCTGTATTACAGCGATAATACTATTTTTTATTGAAAATCAATTAAACGTCAAACTGACAACTGGATTGAAAATGTCGCGAAGGTTTGGTATTGCATCTAACGATTCAATTAATTTACCAATTGTACTTTTCACACCTGTAGTTTTGAATAAAAATGAATCATATTTGATTAAAACTAATAAAGTTTGTATTCAAAATTATTAAACGTCCGATTGATAATCGATTTTTTGATTTCTACAAAGTAAAAAATTATCTTATCGAATACTCCTCGGGTCTTGATAAATACTCAAAATTTTGTCAGAGAGAATGCTGAAAGCGTGTTGCTTGATAATAGCCCAAGGCCGCAGGCCGAGGGCTATTATCTTTGAGCAACACGCTTTCAGCATTCTCTATGACAAAATTATCTCGGTATTATCAAGACCCTAGGGGTATTACTGCTGAAAATACCTTTTCCAAAAACAAAGATTCCTAGATTATTTACTGTATCAGGTGAATTTTACGATATTCGCAAAAAGTATATAAATCTTCGACAATCTCATGCTAAATGCCTATCATTATTTCCAATTTATCAAAATGGCAAATATACTATTCAAAAAGTAGGCATCAACAAATTATCTTCTATGGGAAAGCACATTGCTATGTTTTTAAAATTAAAAAATCCCGAATTGTACACAGGACATTCGTTCCGAAGATCATCTGCAACCATTTGCGTTAGCGCAGGAGGTGACATTACAGCAGTAAAGCAGTTAGGGGGATGGAAATCAACCACAGTTGCCGAAGGTTATATAGATGACAACATAACCAATGAAATAAAAAGAGGAAATCAGATTTAAAACGAAATTAACAAACATTATACTAGCTCTAATTACAATGAAAAACCTTGTACTAGCTCTAGTGCCAGTCCAAGTCCCATGATTTTCAATCAGACTCAGATGACTGACAAAGTTATCCCTGGCATGAATTTTAACAATTGTAATGTAACTATTAATAATTATTATGTAGGTAAATAAACATAAATTTATTGTGATTGATAACGTTACCATTAATAAAAAATGATGTTCCTTTGAAATATATTTTGGATTTTTCTAATAAACTTATTACTTATACTTATACTACTTATACTATTATTATTGTATTAGCATTACTAGTTTTGTTGAATAAATATTATTTTATTACAGATCTACCATTTTCCTGCACATTTTTTTTCAAATTATTATCATACAATAACCTATTTCGAATTTTAGAACTAACCTTTTCCACCTGGCATTTACATTTATAGTATATTATACATCAAGGTGGTGACTAGTATTATTGACCGAGCACCAAGATTATTTCGCGAGGGGCTTTGCCCCGAGTGGAATAAGGTGCGAAGTTTATAAATGTCTTCACCTCCATGGTGTATATACAATTTTTTCCACTACTAGCCAAATTTAAGACAAAAATTTAAAATAATCCAGTTTTCGATATATTATGAACGTACTCGTTATGTCATCAGTCATTTTTGGTTGAGCGCGAATTTTACACTACTGGCATTTTTATTCAAATAATTTTTTCTTGATAGGTTATTTCAAGCAGCAAATATGTTAAAGACCATCTCCTGGGTATACAAACTTATGTTGCACAAGTTTTTGTTGAACTACTATCCCTGAATTCTCAAAATATTTGAATTTGTCCATTATTGACCTAGGTTAATGATAGGAAAAATTATTAGGTAACCACTAATAGTTGGATAGATGAAGCAATAGTTGTCAACTCCACAGCTAGTAGTGGAAAAGCCAACTTAGGTACAACTAACCCTTAAAATATACCCTGGAAAATTAGAAATATTACCTTTATTTTCAAAAGCATCTACCAGCTACACTGCCATAACTTATCAATTTAGTACATGATCTCCAAGAGATTTCTTCAGCACTAGAGACCACAACCGTCACCAGCACTTTTCCCAGTCAAATAGTGTAATTGTTGACACCGATAATCCGGAATTAACTGCAACAAAAAGCGATTTACATATTAATAACGTATTAATTGAATTTAAAATAAATCAAGTGAATATAGTAACATTGATTGAACTATTATAAGCAAGGTCTTATAATAAGAAGACGGATCACAGTAGATCTTTTTGTCACCCCAACATACAGGGTGAATCACGACCAACGGGATGGATGTTTATAGCGAAACGGTGAAAGTTTTAATGTTGCTTACTTTAGTAGTTTGTACATTCATACAGCTTACATTTTAAAATTATTTTGAAATATACAGGATGTTCCAATAAAGGGTGGCGTATAAAAGTTATATTTTTTCTTATGGAACACCCTATATTTTATTGCATTTAATGATTGCCCCTAAAAAATGAAGTAGGATAGAGTGGGGTATATGTGATAATGGGGCAATTGTGACAGTCAGTTTAAAAATGGCTATTTAAATAGATATGCTTGTGCCACCTATTAGACAGAGCTCGAAATATGCTATTCTAGTGAGCCGTCACTAGAAACTGTCGAAATTCAAACTTGGATTTCAGTTGAGCACAGATAAGCGAAGGGAGCGTTTCGCTTTTATGCAAATTTCATTTTACATTTACCCCGTTCGTGCAATAATATATTATTTTTGCGGTATGTGGGAGTAATAATCTAATTTTTATTTACTTAATAGTTCATAGTAATTAAGAGAAACATATTATAATGGTTATTCAATTGAATACTTCGGAATGCTGCTAGGACACATTTGCTCCTTGAAATGATACTCTACTTCAGCAGGATATTGTAAATCTACTACCCAATCCTATCGTTGATAGACGTGGAATGTTCGAGTTTCCAGTTTCTTTAAAAAACTTCAACATTCATCATTAACTCTGACACATTTAGAAGTGTTTTGTATCAAGTTTTATTAGTTTATGTTCCTTTGTTCCATGATTATTTATAATATGTACTTAAAAATGTTCTGTATTTTTTTCAACAAAATGAATTACAAAAATACACATGCAGAGAGCTTGGATTGAATTTTAATACAATAGCCCCAGAGTAAAAAGTATGTTATTTACTACAAAAATACAAACTTTCATCACAATTGCCCCAGTCCCTGGGGTAAATGTGATGTACTGACATGAAATTAAAAAACATCCCGCAACACTTACAACATTAAGTTTTATTTAAATTTTTTGCACACAATTAATACAAAACCCCTTCAAAAGTATGAGATTTTTTTTGTAAAATTTTTGAAATTGTTCTTTGCACCTTTATGTTGAATGAAAGTTGAACTATTCAAAAAGTAGATCACATTTACCCCATTTCACCTTACTCCTTTTCAATGGTTCCCTATACCTAAATACAGAGGGTTCCGAGTTATGCTGACTTAATAAAAATGTGAACATTTCGAAAAAAATTAATAACTCATTGATATAACAAATTCTAGCAAATTTTCTCTCACATTCCAATAGTTGGACATTTGTTCATTCGTTGAATGTATACCATAACTGAGTACTAAACATCTATTCACAGGATGTTCAGAATTTTCATTTTCATTATTGGATGTGTAGTATCGGGCTTATTTTAAATGGAACACTCTATATTTTAATAATTCATTATGTTCAACAAAATGTCTTCATTTAAATGGTATAAGTGTGTCCTTTACCTAGGTATTATACTATACTTTTCGTGCAATTTACGATTTTCCTGAATTGTATGCTAAATCGATTTTAAAACATCTGCAATTCTCTATAAATTTTATACTTATTTTTTTGACATAGTTGCTGTAAAAAAGACAGTGAAGCTGCTAATAAATATGCACACTTGTAGTTGCTGAGGTACACTAACTCTTTTTTTTACCGACAAGTATTTGAGTACATAATAAAAAAACACATTTTCAATTAAGCAAATACATAAATACTACAAATCGAACAACAAATTATTAAGTGAAAAAAATTACTATAATGGATGCTCAAAATGCTTGCCATCTTGTGCAATACAACACGTGATTCTAGCTTCCAGCCCAGCTTACACTCTGTGGATAGATGTTTAGTACTCAGTCATAGAATACATTCAACGTTTGTCCACCTATTGGGATGTAACAGAAAATTTGCTGGAATTTAATATCAATAAGCTATGAATTTTTTTCGAATTGTTCACATTTTTGAAAAAGTCAGCATAACTCGGAACACTCTGTATTCAGTTATAGGGAACCATTATAAAGGAGTAATTTATATATTTATATAGGGTGTTCCATAAGAAAAATTATAGCTTTGATATGCCACACTTTATTGGAACACCATAATTTTAAAATGTAGCCCAGATTAATGTACAAGCTACTAAAGTGAGAAACATTTTAAAACTTTCACCGTTTCGCTTTAAATCTCCATCCCGTTGCTCGTGATTCACCCTGTATATACATAGATACATTTTCGAGATAAAAAAAGTTCGGAACGTTCGGGAATCGAACCATTACTCATAATAGCTCTTATTAATACAGCTATAGATTGGGTTAAGTTATGAGTGAGTGGAAGCAATAAATTGCATCCGTTGAATCGGAGATCTTATGCAAATTGTGATATCCTAAATTGATTCTGAACTAATACACCTCTCCACGCTGCTTGGATTTTGACACTTCCAGCATCTTGCGAACCTCGTTATTTTATCGATCCCTAAATGCTACGTCTGCAGACCCCTTCCGCAGGAGTTTTTTTTCGTGTTTATATTTAAAAAAGTGTTTAAAATAATTTCCTGGACAAAATTAACGCAGCAATCATATTCTTCTCAATAATCTTTATTTATTGTTAACTTAGTGTACGACAAGTATATGGATCGTGTTTGATACTGACAGATGTTATTTAAACTAGCTAGTGTCACATTATACCTTGTTTTGACAGTAATTCATATTAAACTTCGTTTTAGAGTAAATCTGTGTTAAATTTTTTTTTTAAAGTGTTGATTAAAACAAAATTTCTGTAAGAAGCAAGCGTTTGTTTGTAATTGTTTTTATCATATGCATGTTTGGAAGTTCATTTGCGAGTAAAACAAGTAAGAAAAATGAACCGCCAAAGAAATTTGTCAATAGAGGAGGCAGTGCGAGCATCGACTCTTGTGGATGAAGGATATTCAATGCGACATGTTGCTGGTTTATTAGGAAGACATCATTCCAGTATAAGTCGCGTAGTGAGACGTCATAATGAAACAGGCTCGTACCTTCGAAGAACAGGACAAGGGCAAAAACGTTGCACTAATCAAATTGATGATCGTTTTTTGAGACAACGTGCTCTCAGACACAGGAGAGTTACCAGCAATCTGTTAAAAAATGAATTAGCGGATGTTCGCAACGTCGCTATATCATCTCGAACGGTTAGAAGACGTTTACATGAAGCAGAATTGAGCAATAGGAGACCAGCCAAAAAGCCCTTGCTTACCAGAGAACACAAAGTTCAGAGATTGAACTTTGCAAGACTACATCAGAATTGGACCATCAATGATTGGAAACGGGTTATGTTCTCCGATGAAACCAGAGTTAGCCTTAAAGCTCCAGATGGACGTGAGCGTGTCTGGCGAAGACGAGGAGAAAGGTTTGCTAGCTGTAATATCTGTCATAAAGTACCTTTTGGTGGTGGCTCTAAAATGTTTTGGGGAGGAATTTGCTTCGATGCTCGTACGGAATTAGTCCCTATACGTACGAGATCTATGAATGCCCAATATTCCTTAGATAACATTATTGTCGAACATGTAATGCCTTTTGCTCCATTTGTTGGGCCTAATTTTTTATTCATGCAGGACAACGCTCGTCCCCACGTGGCAAGACAGGTTATTGGTTACCTAAATGATGTTAATATCCCTTTATTATAGAGTGGCCACCTAACAGTCCGGACATGAATCCTATAGAGCATCTATGGGACTATCTCAAAAAGAAGATTCGAAGTCTTAGACCTCCTGTTGTTAATCACAACCAACTTATAGAGGCCGTTATTGAAGAATGGGAGATTATTCCGCAAGCGTTTGTTGAACATTTAATATCAAGCATGCCTCGACGCATGAATGCCGTAATAAGAAGTAGAGGAGGCCCTACACGGTATTAGGGTTCACCAAAACTCATTTATTGTGTTTCACATATTATTTTTTCTTTTTTCAATTTGAAAGCATCATAGCTTAATTATGCATTATCAGCAAAAACAAATTTTTAAAGAAAAAATAAGGCAAATTAAGGTCATGTTAAGGTCATATTCGACTAATTTTTAGGTATTCATTATTGTTTCAATTTAACTAAGTTTTATTTTGTGTTTATATTGTAAATATTTAGAATAATTAAAGTGGTGCGTTAATTTTGTCCAGGAGTTTATAAAGCATGAAAAAGTGTTGATGTATAGTTTCAGTTATTCTAAAGTCGGGAAAATTACGCATTTCCCCAGAAAATGTTTAGCAATTTTGTGTTTAGGGGGGCATATTATTTTTTTGAAGTTAGATGCACCTGAAAAAATTTCACCCCGCCAAAATTTTTTATATAGACGCTCTCATCACTTCTGATGATGCGTCATTGAAAAAACCTTGTTCACTTAGCTAAATAGTATGCCTTACTCGACGGATAAACTGTAATTATATCTTATAGATAAAAACGAGTAGAAGGTGTCCTCGAAAAAACTTCGACCTTCTTGTCTTTCATTGTCTCATTGATACAATTACCGCGGGGAAATATTCAATAAAATTCATTTTTTACCTTCAAATTATATATATATTTACTGTAATAAGGCAGTAACACTTGTTACTCCAAAACGCTTGCAAAACGTTTATTAATGCGATTAAAGTGTAGAATTGCACAAATTCCAGACATAATTGTAGTTTCTTTCAAACATGGGCGTAGTTGGAATATTTAAACTCAGGAAAACAATTCAAAATAAAATTGATATCCAAAAAAATTGCTATGAGTTTCAATTGCCATTTGGTCAGTGAAATCATTAAGCAAATTATGACAGCGCTATGATTCTGTAATTAGTATTCTATTAGTTTTGGATGGAGTAAAAGATTGTAACGAAAAATATTTAATTATTTCTCATCAGAAGACAACAATGAACAAAATAATGGTAAAAAAATGTAATTTGATTTAAAAAACAACAAGATACATGGGTGTAAGTCGGATTTACTTTAATTTTTGGCGTTATGGCTCTAAATAGTTACCAAACCCTAAAGCTGTAAGGGAACATCCGCTATTTTCTGCACGATCGGTTTTTTGAAATTTACCAGCATTGTTATCATAAAAATAGGTTGTAAATACTAAATGAAGTGCAATTTGCCAATCAAATTTCACTTAATCACGATGTACATATGAATGACGAAGAAATACCAGTTCCAACGTCAGCTGCAACTTCCGCTCCAAAGTTCCATACCAAGTGAAGCTCCGTTGATTTCAAATAACAGATCAAAAAGTTTATCACCAACAGAGTAAAATGCCTATCATTCTTAATAATAGGGCTTTAAACTTTAATATGCATTAATTTGAAGTTAAATTGATTTGTTTATTCAGATATTTTGCTATATGGTTCTACGTTCTTGCAAAAATCCCAAATTTTTACTTATAAAAGGCCCGAGGGCCGCAAGTTGTTTTCACCTTCTACTTCGATGGTAAAAATGTTGGCAAATTAGAAGAAGAGAGCGATCGCGCAAAAAATAAATACAGGTGATATCTTGGGACGAGTAGTGGATAAGTAACAGTCTATACAAAAACTGAACATGCTACTATGACTTTACACATTTAATTTGAACAAGTACATACCAACTAACAGGTGTTTATCACTTATTACAGAGTTGTACCACCGTACACTAACTACCGACAAGTAAATTCACTTCGTCGATTTATGGGTTACCGAAAATTTCCTTACCCCTCCTATCGTCTGGCGAATTCTGGCTATTTTAAATCGAGTATTGAATGTTGTATCATGATAGCAGACGTGTAAGGCTCCAGAGAAAAGATGTACCAAAATTTTCAAACGTTTCGACGAAAGTGAATTTACTTGTCGGTAGTTAGTGTACGCTGGTTGTACTCAATATAGACAAAACATAATAATTATCAGATAGTAACCTTAGGTTGATTGCAAAGGTTGTTGAATAATGAAGTTTTGCATTTGATTGAAAAAAAATTGTACTCAATCAAAATATGTGGCTAAAACGCATAAAAGCAAATTAAACATAAATGTGACGGACACGAGAGGTTGACCAAGGACTTTAAAAGAAGACAGAAACATTTTATATATAGTGCATTTCTACAAATCACCGGCATCTAAACGACGTTGGTGCTTTATTTGGTCAAGGATCTTTGACTCTCTTCGGAAAACTCCAAAGTAATAGCTGTACTCAATAAATTATTTGTGTAACAATATTCTAACCTAGATTAAATAATCTAAAAATGGCAGTAACTTTCCTATCACTCCCAAATTCAAGAACGTCTTTAATTTTCTCTAATATTTGTTACTTCTTATTTTTATTTGACCGAAAACAGTGGAGGAAATCTGTTTCTTCCAGAGTTGTTACGCAGACGAATTACTCGCTTTCGGGATCTAACAAAACTTTCGAGACGTTCTACAAAACGTACAGCTTGCATATTTTAAAAATATTAACTAAAATAAATAATAAGTAAATTTCCTGAACTGTTTAGGCAGACCGAGAAAGCTGTCCAAACAAGCGTGGTGAAACGGAAATCCGATTTAGGTATTTCTCAACTTAAGGAATTGGTTGGTGAAATCGGGCATTAGTCTAAATGGCTGATTGATAAAAAATGTGGTTGTGGTCGCAGTTTTACGTGCAGTGGTCAATATTGAACGTGCCATTGATATTTCAAAGTATATGTAATTACGTGCATTTTTAAAGCGCACAAGTGTTGGTTATTTTCTAAAGAAATTAAAGATCCTAACTAAAGAAGAGTTCCAAAGTTTTCTTTACCATGCTCCGGATGACCTATACTTAATGATGAAGGTACCTTTGAAGTTTATATATTAAATTTCGACCTAGCAACTTTCTCAATTACAGGCTGCTTTTATTTTCGGAATTGCGGGCGCATATCGCCGAAAAGAACTCGCTCAAGCTGTTGGTATACACGAATTTGGCTCCATAGCGTCGAACCTAAAACTGCCGAACGTCAAAGACTTCACGGAACAATTTTTCCGAAGAAGATCGGCCTTGTGGATGCAGTAGCCTAGGAAGAAAAGTGTTGCCTAGGTAAAAATGAATTATTTAATACCTTACTGAAAAGGTTACCTTTTGGTCCAAATGCTTAAACCATAGAACGTCATTTTTTGACATGCTTGGATAAAAATAGTAGTTTACCTAACCATTGCGAGAAAGTCACTTTCGCACGTGTTAGGTACACTATTTTTTTCACTAGCGTGCGAAGAAAAACACAAAAGTTAACATGAACAAACATTTATTATTGAATACATATCAACAAATTTTTTGTTATTCATATTAATATTGAACGTTCAATTTGTAGCGTTCTGCAAATTAATTGCAGAGGCTAAAATGTTTTCCAATGAAGTCAGATTTCGGTTTGCGACTGCTTTGTCAGCACTAATTCTAATAAATTTCTTAATTGTTCAGTCATTTTGTAAACTACAACCATACAAATAAATATTTTAAACTTTCAAATATCAGTATACTCCTCAAAAACTTAACAAATCTACTTTTTCCCTTTACGTGACTAGTGCGGAAAAGTGACTCTTTCAACACTAAAATGAGAACTTTTCCGCACGCTTGTAGAGAAAGATTTTATTTAAAATTTCATCAAGAATATCATAAAGAATATGACCACAATTTTTTTGCAGTCTTAAACTTCAAAATATTATGGATAGAATCAGACTTAATTATTATTATTAACACTATCAGAAACGCTACCAAAGCATCGATTTAAAAACATAAGATAGATTATGGTTCAATTTCCCAAAATTATTAACCAAAAGAGTTGCCCAACAATAGTGAAAGTAAGAAATAATGGAGTGAAAAATAAGTTTAACCGGCTGAAACCCTATACCATTTTGATCATTTGCACCTACATTCTTTGTAGAAATAGTGCCCATTGAATTAGTAGTTCTTCATTTTCTTCTAATGGGCAGGCAGATATTTATCTATTTGTATTTAATCCTGATTATGGGTCTATAATGATTTAAGCCATATAGCAAACATGCATTCAGATTATTAGTAAACAATGGACGGAAGTTAATATAAACATACATATTCATTTAACCTAATAATTCATGGTTATCTACACATTTCGATAGTCTCCATGCATTTTGGAACCACGTTTTATTGCAATTAATAAATCGTTATTAATATTCTCAATAAGCTGTCGATTAGTAGTTTTCGAATATGCTTTTTCTCTACTATTGACACTTCATTATTTAGAATTGCGATTATGTAGTAGAATGAATGATTTCAGTATTCACAATTACTGCAATGATAGAATTTGTTAAATGTATCCAAGATGCCTCAAAGCAACTTCAGCACTGGTCAAAATTCACAGGTCAACAATTTTCAACAGAGAAAAAAATGTCTATTGGTCATCAAAAAACATCATCCGTATTATCCCAGTGCTTGACCAAAAAAGCACTAGTCTACGTATCAGATTTCTTGACAAAAAAAACTTTCATGGAAGAAACATATTTAACAAGTGAAAAAAACATGTCAAATGACATAAACTTATTGAAAACATTTACATTTATATATACAAATGCGTCTCGATTACCATCCTACGGGAAGAAGGGATTGCACTCATCAAAATAACATGAGCTATCTCGAAAATTTTTTGTACTTCCGGAGGAAAGTCAAATGGTATTGGAAGTTTTGGGAGTGAGAATGGGATTTGCCTTTTCGGGCATTTTGGGTGATATGTGGAGTGATCGCCATCACAGTTTGTGCAGCTGTAAAGCTTGGACTAATTTTGTACAACAGCTGAGTTCGGAATGGTAAAAAGTGTCAACACTTTTGGCAAAAAAGTGTCAACACTTTTGGCACTATTGACACTGTTGCGTTCGTTAATTGGTCAGAGAAAATATAGTGCACACTATTATTGCGTGTTACACACTGATCACTCCATCCTTACACCATCAGCACGTGACTACACTGCACTACACGAACACTACACTACACTACAAAAATCCATTCCGAACTCACCTACGTGTACAATATTTTGGGACAGATGGAAGTAGATTTGCGTTAGAAATTTCTCATGTGGTTGAGGTCGTGAAGGTGAATTCCTTTGGAAATTGCTTGTTGAAGTAGAGTTTAAGAGGAGGTGATGAGTCTGATTAGAGAGGTGGGAGAGTTGATTGCCTTTGAGATGATTTTCCAGCAAATTTGAGGTTGAGGTTTTTGAGGTCATAGATGTCGACGTTTGATGTGACAAGAAGTTTGGAGAATTTTGTTTGGCAGAGTATATGGGAGTAGAAGGTTGTTGGTGAAGGGGGACAACAGTTATCCTGTTGTCTCCAATGGCATTACTAGTGATGAGCAAAATTGGTCTTGGTCTTGCGAAAAAGCAAGACCAAGACCGAGACCAAAACCATTCCCGCAAGACCAAGACAGAATGAAGAAGAACAAGACTAATACCAAGACCGACTATGCAAGACCAAGACTAAATATGCAAGACTCAACCAAAAATTCTTTTTCACAGTAACTATATAAGATAAAATATTTGTAACAGCGTCAACATATACTTTTCTTGGTACAATATAAGTTGGCATGTCGAATTGTCAGTTTTCTTTACTAGATTTTAACGATATACATAAAAAAACAAAGAAATCACTGTTTAAAAAAAATGGATCTACAAAAATGTTCGAAGAGTACATAGTCTTTGTCCCAATGTTTGGTTAACACATGGCTAAAATCCAAAGGAAAATTACTTATTTTTCAATATTTTCATTTTTCTCAAGGATTTTATTTTGCTAAAAGATCAATTTATGCGTTGGAGAAGGGTAGGTTCTTGAGTTTCCATAAATATATTTTGAACTAGAGAATCATTCTCTTGACAAGTTGTGACAAGCTCATATCGCGACGTACATGATAATAATGTCTTTTGATTTAAAAATGTTTGTTGCATGAAAATAAAATGTTTACAAAATGTTTTGAAAGATGTTCGTTAAGAAATTATGGCAAGACCAAGACTAAAACCAAGACCAAACCAAATACAGCAAGACCAAGACCAGACAGATTTGAGCAAGACCAAGACCAAGACTGAATAAGCAAGACCAAGACCAAGACCGAGACTGTTCGAGTCTTGGTCTTGGTCTTGCTTTGTTCATCACTAGGCATTACGGATTTTGGACTGTAGATTTTTGAGGCAAATGTTCCTTGGAACTTTCAGGCGGGCTTTGCAATTGGGATTTGCTTTTAAATAGGTGATTTGGCCTCTTGAAATTTCATTACTGTTGTGGTAGATGAGTTATGGGACGAAGGTTCGGAAGAAAAAGTCTGAAATGAGGCTTCTCGGTCGGTTTGGCTAAGGATGAATTATCCGCTGATGGGTGTGGCCTGAGAGGAGCGATGTAAGTGAGTGATTGATGATGCAGGAGACTCTGCTGCCTGAGCGTAGAACTGAGATTTGTAGGTTTTGTACATTTCAAATTTGAAAAAATGGGCGATTCTTCATTGTTTATTGGAATGTGTAAGACAAGTTGTGGGCATTCATGCTATTGGAGCTGTTCCAAAGAAAATTGCATCAGCATTCTTCAAATTGGAAGATCCTCAGCTCTACACAGGGCAGTTGTTTCGCAGATCCTCGGCTACTATTTATATGCTTGTAGAAAATGGTGGCGATCTACTATCGGTAAAATAACTTGGAGGTTAGAACCCCTCTGCTGTGACGGAGGAATTAGGCCACGCCGACAACAAGTTTAAGTAAAGGTGCTACAGATGGTAAATCTCTCATCGATTGAATAGAAATTTCAAATAATAGCAATTGTCAAATTACTTTTCTTTGGCTTTAGGGCTGTACCCATGCAGCCAGAAACTATTTAAGTAATGAAGAATCGGCTACTCTTTATAAATATTGGCGCAGTAATTCAGTAAGTCTGAGTGTACTGAAGGTCTACAAATGTATTAATTGTGGGAAAACAAACAAAAAAAAAACAGACAAAAGAAAATTAGGTATATAATTAATAGGGCAATAAGGGTAATAGTAAGTATTCACATACTTGTAATTAAATGACCTAGCAAAGAGGAAAATACGGGGACTACACACTTCTCGCCCAGGGGTCGTTCATGGCGTTTTTATATAAAACATCACAGGTAGACTTCGGATAGGTAGGTATATATACAATAGGTGAGTTATACAAAGGTAACGAGACTAGATTTACAGATTAATTTTAGCTTCAAAAACAAAATGTATCAACGCGTCAAATATAGTTTTGTTGTTTGTGGATAGCAGGTACATAATATTGAAAGGGCATGGAACAGGGTTTGTAATAGCTTTTTGGATTGTTGCTCATATCTCTTACAATTGAAAAAATGTGGTCCAAGTCGGAAATTTAGTTACAATCTTCGCATATGTTACTTTCCAGAATTTTGATTTTATGCAGGTGTGCGGGATAACATGCGTGTCCAAATTTCATTCGGCATATAGTGGTAATATAAATTACTTTTTAAATTTATAGATAGTTAGTATTATCATAATAATTATTGTTATTGTAAGCAGAATAGAATTTTGATAAAAATATTTGAACATGTGATTTCTTAATGGACGGAGGCAGTTATAACATCAACTTTTCAATTGGCATCTGAATACCGTTAATTGAAAATAACAGTTTGGGATTACGAAAAACTTTTAACCAACTTCCTGACAGTAGACGTTGTTATCCAAATTTAACTAGCCATCTAAATGTATTATTTTAGCTTTGGCGAAGATAATGTAAATGTAGCTATAACTAGGTATAAGGAAGATTGCATGAAAAATATTCAGTATTAAAAATTTCCAAGGTGATCATTTTTATTTCGAAAAAAAAAGAAAGGTCTGATCACAATGTCAATACCACCACCATTAGTCCTATCACTACATCCTTCCACACCAAAATCTATAAAAATCGTTCGTTCCATGATTAAAATTTACTCTGTATATTCATAAACTTCTGTCAAATTTTGAGTGAACGAACCTTCAGATTGGAAAAAAGTGAAATCTGAAAATTAACTTTCTACAAGTATTATAAACATACATTTTTCCAAAATAGATCACAGTGATGATTTAATCATCACACTCCCTGTTTCTAATGCTTAGAAAATTGAATTATCTGTGCAAGAATAATTCATGTATCCTTAAGATAATCTTTTTTGCTAGTACGTAATTACGTTACACCATAATTTAAAATTGTCTACCTATAATTTGTACTTACGTCAAATGCAAATTGAAAAAAGTGAAAAATATATAGCTGGAATGAGAAACGTTGATTTCATACGATTATAATATCTACCTTGGAATTGGAATGAAAAGATTAAAGTGATTGTGTATAAGTGGGATAAGTTTCTATGTCAGTATTATAAGGCAACTTTCCCTAGGATTAACGTTCGATTGGTATAACAAAAAAAAGAAGCTATAATAGAACTGGAGATTCACTATTTACGCTACCCAACAACTTTTACCAGCTGAAGACAAAAATCACCTTGAAATGGATTTATTGTCCATTTTATTGAAACACTCTTATTATAATGAACCAATTACGTTGTCGGATCAAATTATTTTTCGCTAATACACTCACCAAAAAAATGGTTAGCTTATAACGTAAACAGATTTTGATCTCCAATAATTTTTTTTATTTTTTGTATGATTTTGATGATTTCTTGGAAGTATCAAAGAAAAATCACACTAAATTAACACACATTAATCAGATTTCCGAATAAAGCTGGATTTATATGCTTCATACGAGAGGAAACAAAATTATTTAAGTTTAAGACACCCTGGGAAAATACAGCCTTTAGATGTCACTATGCTTATGATTATTAAGGTTAGGTTTGTGGCTCATACCTATTCAGATTTTCCAAATTCAGCTTCTTAACAAAGCAAGTTTATTTGGTGAATGATATTTCAGGTCCGAGGGCGAGAGAGATACCCTGCCAAACATCAGATACCTGATTCAAGTCATGACAGGGCAGGCCTGATTCATCATCTTCCAGACAAAGACGACAAGTCGGATCTTCCGGCAGTCCAAGTCTCAGCCCGTGATGACTTAGATGACAGTGGCCTGTCAAAAGGCCTGTTAGACATCGTAGATCATGCCTGCTATTTGCATTTGTTCGTACACCTTTTTTGAAGAATGTATAAAAGCCTTGGAATTAGCCAATGCCAAATGTCTAAAATTCTTGCGTTCTAGTAATTTGTGTTTGATTGTCAAAACTTATTGCAATGTCAATTGTGGGCTCTGGTCCAATGGAAACACGTGCCGCACCCTTCCTTGCAAGAGGCTGTCTAATACCAATTTCGAAGTTTCAAGCTAGGAACTAAGGGCTTCCAAAGCCGCTTGGCTGTGCTGGAATTTTGTTATTGTTCTATGTGTGTGATTGGTCTGCTCCAATCTCTCCACACATGAAGCAATGACGTGAATTTTAATAAGAACATAGAGAGGTGAAATTTCTGTCCTAGGTCTGCTCCTGTATCCACCTGCATCAGAGTCTGAGGGAGTTTTCGAGCCATCGGTATACCAACAGATGACTGCTCTCAATAGTTCATCCTTACGGAAGCCAAACTAATCTTTATTTGGAGTAAGGGTGGTATAAGGCAGCTAGTAGTTTACTGTTGGAGGCATTCTGTCAGAGAATACTGCGACTTTCAGTGTTCACTAACATTTTGCTTTGCTCTGTACAAGCCTGTTTCGTGCATTTAGAAATATGCACAATTCTATATGTTGTTATTTCCTAGTAGAAGTGAATGAACTGGTAGAGCGCACTAGACTGAGAATAGTTTGGGTGCTGGGAAATATTGATATTTCTGGAAATTAAGAAACTGAGAAGTGGTTCAGCAACGATATATACTAGTCCCTGGGACATTCACGAATATGGCTACAAAGTTAACATAGATCGCTGTGAAAGAACGCTCCAAGTGAGAACATATGACCTTTATAGAGGATACATGTGTTACACGAGCTGAGGAACTACTTAATATGAGTAGAAATCGGCTGAGAATATCAGAAGTTATCTAACGGAGCACATCTTAGTAAAATTTGTGACACCTGAACCATATGACACACATCAAATATTGTCTACTTAGTCGTCTACTTAGCGATAGGGAGTGGGTCGGGTACCTATGGCAGTTGATAAATAAAAGATTTTTTATAGTAGTGAATGTCTTCTTCTCCTATATTCCAATACCCTGCAACTAATGCAGTCTAAGTTCTGTAATGTACCTAAATGGTGAATGTTTTCGTATAGCGCTCCTCACGCTTAGACATAAATAGGTGTGTGGGTGAAGTGGTTGGAGAGCACGGTTATTTTCCAACCATTTCCTGATAATATATAAAGGATCTAATATCTGGTCTATGGAATCTAAAAATAAGGATAAGGCTAGGAACTGTAGTATAACATGGGGACACACACAATGGATCTGCAATGGTGGTAGTGAGCTGATTTCCAGGAGCACAAAAATCCAATACTGCTTCAATTTAAAAAAAACTCCATGGAAAAAATCCCTAGATTCATTTTTGTTAGTTTCTACCCTTCATATCTAATGGGTGATTATTTGATTCAGCTATTGGTTATTTATATTAGGAGCAATCCATAAACTATATCATACTTCAAGGGGAAGGAAGGGAGACAACGAAATGTAATATTGTGTGACAAAGGCCAGGGGTAGTCAAAAGTTTTGTGACGTCACGTGTTAAAATATATAATGTTAAAACGCAAATTTTATACAGGGTGTTCCATTGGGAAAGGGCCTGACTTTAACTGTAGATGGGGATCGCTTGGGAGCTTCCAAAAACCTATATTTAATATGTCTTCTGCACTTTATAACCGAGATACAGGGTGTTTCATAAATTTATCCTTTTTCTTTTGAACCTCATAACTTCCCATTTACCCTGTAGATTATTTTGAAATCGGTACACGTGATAAACATTACCTAGAAACGCCATCAAAAGCATTTCCAAAAAAATAATGCAGGTATGGCTTGACAAAAAATTTCAAAACTCGTCTTTCTTCAAAACAACACCCTGTATATAGATTTTTTAAATTGCTCTCCATAATTGGAAAGAGTATAAAAAATCGAATCTACTTCTTCTTATTTTTGCGCAGACAATTTTACTACCGAATATGTACCGTCAAAGTTATAATTTATGCACGTTTTAGTGGTTAACAATGGTAAGGGAGAGGTTTTTTATTTGTTAGCTTGAAATGAAATGTATTTAATGCATCTAGAGAAGCATCCTGAAAATGCAATTGAGTTTGTATGTTTACGAGTACAGACCACTAAAAAATGTGAATAAAGGCCGTTCTTAGGACATACTCAAGGATATGTATCTGGAAACTATGCACTTCTACATTCAGAATAACAAGAGTAAATACAAGAAATAAATTTATACTTCATAAAACGTAAAGATTTGTATTAATTTCATCAATTGACATGAAAAGAAAACTAGAAATTCTAACAACATTGTCCAAACGAAGCAAGTCCAACCTACAAAAGTTGCTCAAAATTACCTCCATTGTACTCTATGCACTTTCTTGCCCTTTTTGTAATATTTCGAAGGGACCTCTTCCTTCTGATCACATCTGGATTATCTCTGATCCTTATACAGAGTGTTTCGAAATATTCGAAACATATTGAATGAGTATGTCCTAAGTACGGCCCTGTAATCACATTTTTCAGTTGTTTGTACTCGTTAACATACAAACTCAATTGAAATTCTAGGATGCTTCTTTAGATGCATTGAATATATTCCATTTCAAGCTAAAAAATAAAAAAAAACCTCTCCGATACCATTGTTAACCCCCAAAAAATAAATAAATTATAACTTTGACGGTATATACATATTTGGTAATTAAATTGTCTGCGGAAAAATAAAAATGAAATAAGTAGATTAGATCATCCATACTCTTTCCAATTATTATAAAAAGCAATTAAAAAAATCTATATACAGGGTGTTGTTTTTAGGAAAGACGAGTTTTAGAATGTTTTGTTAAGCCGGACCTGCATTATCTTTTTGGAGATGCTTTTGATGGAGTTTTTAGGTAATGGTTATTATGTGTACCAAATTTCAAAATAATCTACAGGGAAACCCGGAAGCTATGAGGTTCGAAAGAAATAGGATATATTTATAAAAACACCCTGTATCTCGGTTATAAATTGCAGAAGACACATTAAATATAGGTTTTTGGAAGCACCAAAGTGATCCCCATCTACAGTTAAAGTAAGGCCCTTTCCGAATGAAACACCCTGTATATGAACAAAAATAATGTATCCTTTCTAGTGTTTTGTGATGTCTATTATTCAAAATATTTGGCTTTGTGTTGATTTTATTAGAAAATAAAGACAAATTTTCACTACTGTTTCATTTCAATTACCTTTATTTATGAACACAAAGATGATCCATTAATCACTTTATTTGAATTGTATTATTTTATTTGTACCGGGACAGTTTTGTGTATAATTTAATGGAATGCATGAAGTATGTATGATATTGGATTATTATAGTTAAACGGTACAATATTATTAGTGTGGGCTTTCAGTAAATTGATTAATTAAGCTCAATTCCTTTCCTTTCCTTTCTCTCTTTTAAATTCAGGTTCTAAGAAGTTGAATAATTCCTCCAACTTCTAATGTAATCTTGGATGTTAATTATCGATGTAATTTAGAAATGTATTTAATTGTTTATCACTACTTATAAAGCATAAATAGAATTCAATATTTTTCAAATATGTTTATTTCAAATGTATACCAAAATAACCTTACAATCAAAAATGCAGAGGCTTATCATACTCTAATGAATATGGGACTTGGTCCACCTACCCAGTGATCCCGTACTCCAGAATTCAAAGATTAGCCTATATATGCTATATAGGAGTGGTTCCTAACTTGACTCCACTACATATGGTGGTGGTAGTGATAGTGTTGCAGAAAGAAGAAGATTACAGACTGAGTAGAAGGACTGATTGAAAGAAAACACCCTTCCGCTTTTCAGAAATCAGAAATCCTGGGACATGCGTCAAAGCAAAACTTTTTGATGAAATTTGGATACGGAATTCAGGAATGGACTAATGCCAGACCTGGAAATAATGCCATTCAATGAAACACTAATGGCTCCAAATAAATATAAGGGACTGAGACCAAACACTCGGGAAAATCGCAAGACGTAATTCACGGCATAGAAAGGTGTGCCCAGATAAATATTGATGAAAGATATCGTGTTAAATGGTCAATCAGCTATTAAAGCACTTTCGTATATAATTTCTCAATTGCTAATTAGAAAAACTTAATGAAACAGGCGGAAACAACATCGTCTTCTTACTATGGGCCAACGAACAATGAACATACGAGCAGAAGTATTATCCTATGCCAAGATAAACAGTGTTTATTTGTTTATTTTCCTGCATTTCACAGAATTTGCCTTGTCGTATCATTTAAAATGTAATAATCATCCAAGGATTTGAATTAAATTAATGTTGTTTTATCATCTGATTCTGCTAGATGCTCTTGTGGGTTAGAGTCTGTAAAGAAACGATACAAAAATGTGGTCCAATAGATACATTTCTTTACATAGTCGAAACCAAATCGATCTTGTGTACTACGAACTTACCTGTACAATTTTGCTGAGCTGTTAAATGTGCAAATATTTTGTCAACACGTCACGTCATTCAGGCACTTCACAAGAGAAACTGATTAACTCCTTAATAATTCCACATAAATATAACGACTTTTTTGCAGGTTCAGACGAGTTATCCATCCAGTAAAATACATTTAGTTTCACGTTCGCATAAAATGCTCACAAGAAAGATCCACTAAGTTAGTTAGTTTCTGTCGGAACAAAATAAATTATTTCTGACTCAATGAAATACCATTATTGCAAATGAAGCACCACGAAATTCTCAAATGACTTTGCTATCAAGAGAATACATGAAATCTGATCTGATGGCATGAATAAGTCAAAATTGTATTGTAACCCGACTCCTTATTCTACATTATGGTTATACTCAATTAATAATTATTGGATGAAAAATATACACTGTGTTATTTATAAGATGCGACATAGGGGTTCCTGTACAAAACTGTCAAACGCGAGCTAGCTTTTTTACCAAATAGCGTTCATAAAAAATAATAACAGATTTGGATCGTTCTTACCAAGGCGGTAGAATCATGGTTTGGTTAGGTATTAGTGATTGCGGGAGAGCTGATCTCATTTCACTGGACGGTTTCATGACGGGTATGTCGTACTGTGATACCATCCTACAACTATTATCATTCCATATGCAGCAGCTGTAGGTTCTGGCTTTTTCTTTATGCACGATAATGCTCGTCCGCATACATCCAGACTCGCATTGGACTTCTTAGATGAGCAAGGTATTGAAGTTTTGCAATGGCCGGCGCAGTCCCCGGATATCAATCCCATAGAACATGTATGGGATATGCTCCAGCGAGAAGTACTACATATGGGGCGACCTAAAAATAATCCGCATACTCTATTTTTAGCTCTCACGGACGCTTGGAATGCTATTCCTCAAGCAGACATAGACAACTTAATTTTTAGTATGCCACGTAGATGTCGCGCTGTTCTGAATGCTCGAGCAGGACATACGAATTACTAAAATAAGTGTTTTGTTTTTTTTTGTAAACTGAGCGCAAGAATTTCATTCTTTTTAATTATAGACTATTATTATTTTACTTTTTTGCATAAATAAATGTAGCATAATTGAACAATCTTTTTTATCTAGTTGCTGTTTTAAACATAGCCACCAGCCTAAGGTGTTATCACCATGGTTATATTTTTTGACATAACTGTCAATATACAGTCCACTTATTTTGTATTGTCACAATAAATAAAATCAATAGAAAAAGCTATTAAAATAAGCTGTTTTCTTTAACTAACAAAAGGATAAATATTCTGATCAAAGAGAAGAATCATATCCACACATTTTTTGATCGATTCGAGCCGGATTTCCATTCCATAATCAATTTGAGGACCGTGACGGATGTCAAGCCTTCCAGTTTACCATCCATATTATAAGAAGCATAGTGCAGTAATCTTTTTATGAAATCTGGAGGACAAATTGACAAAGACAAGGTACCTAACCTAATCTAACCTAACCTAACTTTCAATTAGCATCGCATCCATCTGAACCATTTCGAGCTGTTTTCTGGTCATTTCCGCGAAACGGCTAATCAAGCCATTTTTTAACGTGTTTAAGTGATTTTAACCGCTATATCGATCCTTCCGATACGCTATAATTGTAGCAATTTGACCTACCGTGGGTGTAACACTTTTATTTCTCAACTAATCCGTATCGTTATCCCTCAAAGATGCCTAAATCAAAAAGGGGTAACCATCAAGATGACAGTCGTCCAAAAATTGACATTTATAATGATCTCGTAGCTCGTCGCGACGCTGTCACTAACGAAATAAATAGATTTCAAACCTTTTTGGAATTGAAATGCGATGATTTAAATAATCCTATTTTGTTGATAGACCTGACCACTCGATTAAATAGGATTGAACCTTTGATTGATGAATTTAAGCATGTCCAAATTCAAATTGAGAAACTCTGTTTAGATAATGAATATGAAGAAATAAAAGATCAGGATCGAGAATACGAATCATTTGAAAATTTATATTTCACGAATATCTCAAATGCAAAATTGACTATAAACAAAATTAATGCCGCTCAGGCTGCCCCAAGTGCACTCTCTACTGGCTCTTCAGTGCAAGTTGCACTGCCATCGGCACATGGTCAGTACGGTTCACGTCTCCCCCTATACCACTACCTAATTTCAGCGGATCCTATGATACTTGGACCAATTTTAAAGATACCTTTATCACGCTCATTGAGAAAAACTCTCAACTCAATAGAATTGAAAAATTCTATTATCTGCGATCCAGTTTACAGGGAGAAGCTGCTCAAATAATCAACTCTTTAGCCATAACCGAGAATAACTATGCTACTGCTTGGTCCCTTTTGCAGGAAAGATACGAAAACAAAAAGGCAATCGTGCACTCGCACATCAATGTATTTTTGAACTCAACCAAGTGAAAGATGATTCTCATCTCAGTTTAAGAAAACTTCTGGACAGTTTTCAAAATCATTTTAAATCTTTACAGAACTTAAATGAACCTGTAGACCAATGGAGCAGCATTTTAATTTATTTACTTACCTCAAAATTGGACTATAATAGTCGTAAAGAATGGGAACATTTCTCAAGAAATATTGATAATCCTTCAACTCAAGATTTTATATAACTTTTTTATCTCAACGTTGTCGCTTTTTGGAATCTCTTTACTTCAAATTGAATACTAAAAAACCTTTTGTATCTGATAAACCTCAAAAATACGAACGTAAAACATTACTTTCCCATAACAACAACACTATTTCATGCCCACTATGCAAAGACAGTCATTTTATATATTCATGCCGAAAATTTATTGACTTACCTATAAGTAATAGATTTTCGGAGGCAAAACGTGCGAACTTATGCACCAATTGTTTGCGTCCAGGACACCGCCAAAGTGATTGCAAGTCTACTTATACTTGCAAGACCTGTCAAAACAAGCATCATTCATTGCTACACATGCAACCAAATCATATGAAACCTCTCAATCGACCATGCCATGATAACACCCAAACTAATGCTCATACTAATAGCACCACTCATTCACGATTCTCCATTTCAAACAATCCAACTACCTCTCAATCACACGAGAATCTTCGAATTCTACCCAATGTAAACAATGTAAATATTGAAGATAACCACTCTCAAAATTTATATTGTTCTAATGCAAACCAAAACTCATTTGTCTTACTCTCTACCGCATTTATTGAGGTATTTGACAAAAACCATCAGCCTATAGTATGTAAGGCCATACTTGACAATGGAAGTCAATCCAATTTTGTCACTCAGAATTTATTTGAAAGGTTAAACTTACCTTTTGAGCCTATTAAAATGTCCGTTTCAGGAATTAGCGAAAAGTGCACCAATATTTCTAAACGAACTCAACTCAAAATAAAATCAACTCATGATAATTTTTCTATCAAAATACCAGCCTTGGTGATAAGTAAAATAACCGAAAAAATACCTCCCTTCTCTATAAACATCACTAATTTGAATATACCAACAAATATTCACCTAGCCGACCCTGAGTTTCTCAAACCTGCCGATATAGATATACTTCTAGGCGCAGGCGTTTTTTACAACCTCCTCAATGCTAACCAAATTAAATTGGGCAAAAATAATCCTATCTTACAAGACACCAAACTAGGGTGGGTAGTAAGTGGCCCAGTTGATTCACTGACAACAAATAATCAACACACAAACTTAAAATGTACAAACAACGATCTTCAAAATAGTTTCTAGCTTTTTTGGAACTGCGAAGAAACCACCGAACAAATATCTAAAAATAAATATTCCCAAGAAGAAATCGACTGTGAAAACCATTTTAAAGCCTCTACACATCGAGATTCCTCTGGAAGATTTATTGTAAGCCTTCCTCTCAGGCCCAATGTTTCTCAGCTTGGAGACTCTTTTCAAACCGCCTTGAAACGTTTTCTTGCAATTGAGCAAAAACTGAATAAGAATCCTAGTATAAAAAAATCCTACTGCGACTTTATCTCAGAATATAAAAGCCTTGGACATATGTCTGAAATAAACCCAGATATCTCCAGCCATTACTCTGTATATCCCTCTTATTATCTTCCACACCATTGTGTGGAAAAGAGTGATAGCCTAACTACTCGCCTCAGAGTCGTCTTCGACGGATCTGCTACGTCGTCTTCAGGAGTATCTATCAATGACTGCCTAAAAGTCGGACCTACTGTCCAAAACGATTTATTCACCGTAATATTGCGTTTTCGACAGCATAATTTTGTATTAACAGGGGACATTGCAAAAATGTATCGCCAATTTTTGATCGAACCTCAGCAACGTTGCCTTCAACGAATTCTGTGGCGTGACAACTTTCAAGACAAAATTGGACATTTTGAATTGAACACAGTCACTTATGGAATGGCAAGCAGTGCTTTTTTAGCCACGCGTTGTCTGAACCAAATCTCAGAAGACACCTTGGACTCTTATCCCACAGGAAGGGAAATCATAAGAAATGATGTCTATGTCGATGACGTCATCACCGGTGCATCTACTGAAGAAGCTCTTTTAAATATTCGCAAAAATCTTATAAAGATATTTGAAACATACGGACTTGAATTAAGAAAATTTTCTTCCAATAGCCAATCTGTAATATCTGACATAACCGAGCCCTTTACTCAATCTAAATCCTTAACACTTGATGAATCTCATCACCATAAAACCCTAGGCATATCTTGGAATTCCGAACAAGATATTTTCATCTACAACTCTAACATCGATCTTAACTCTACACCTGTAACTAAACGTGTCATATTATCACTTATTTCACAGGTTTTCGACCCTCTTGGCCTTCTAGGACCTATGATTTTACAAGTCAAAATCCTTTTACAGAAATTATGGTTACTTAAAATCGCTTGGGATGATCCTGTACCCACAGACATTTTCCGAGTATGGAAAAACTTTACCCATCACTTATCCTTAGTTGATTATTTCAAAATTCCCCGCCAAGTCACAATTAAAACATTTGTTGTTTTTGAACTTCACGGATTCAGTGACTCTTCCATTAATGCTTTTGGAGCCTGCATATATTCACGTTCTATAGATTCGTATGGCAATATTTCTGTTCATCTACTAACTGCTAAGAGCCGCGTAGCTCCTTTAAAAGCCGTAAGTCTACCACGTCTTGAACTATGTGGTGCCCTAGTCCTATCTCGATTAATGAATAAAATCATAAAAGCTTCAACTTGTCAACCAAACAAGGTGTACTATTACACTGATTCTACTATTGTTCTCTGTTGGCTTTCTTTAGAGCCTAGACAATTGAAATCATACGTCTGTAATAGAATTTCAAAAATCCAGCAAATTACTGATCCGAATACATGGTATCACATTTCGTCTGCTGAAAATCCAGCGGATATTATATCTCGGGGCATAAGTCCTCAGGACCTCAAAACCTGCTCTATGTGGTGGCATGGTCCAGCCTTTTTATCCAAGCCAAAGGAATTTTGGCCCAATAATACTCATATCTCTAATTACAAACGTAAAAAACTAGATTCTGAAACCCTAGAATTGAACCCTAAATCCATTTTGCTCATTTCTTCAAGATCGAATTTTTCATTATTTGAAAAATTTTCTGACTACAATAAACTGATTAATGTGACTGCTTACTGCCTACGATTCATTCAAAATTTGAAATTATCAAAACTAGGACAATTAACACTTTTTGAACGTGAACACGCATTAACTACCCTAGTTACCATAATTCAAGGTGAAACATTTTCTAAAGATTTAGTACAATTGAAAAACAAAAATTACTTAAAGCCTCAAAGTAAATTGAAATCCTTGAACCCATTCATTGACAAAACTGGAGTTTTGCGAGTCGGTGGTAGACTCCAACATTCCAATCTTGACTATCAAGCCAAACATCCTATACTTTTACCAAAGAGTCACATTTTCACTCATTTAATCATAACTCACATACACAAAATAAACTTCCACCCCGGTACACAATCTACTCTCTCTTTTGTGAGACAAAAATTTTGGCCCATACAGGGAAAATCAGCTGTAAAATATGTTATTCATAGATGCATAACTTGCTATAAACAAAACCCTAAACCTTTACATACTCTTATGGGAAATTTACCTGAACCAAGAATTAACCCATCAAGACCATTTCTTCACACCGGCATGGACTATGCTGGATTTTTTATGATAAAAGATTCGAAATTGCGTAACCGGAAATTCATCAAAGCCTATCTATGCATATTTGTGTGTTTGGCTACTAGAGCAGTGCATTTGGAACTGGTTACCGATTTGACTTCTCAAGGTTTCCTGGCCATGCTTAAAAGATTTGTCTCTCGCCGCGGTTTATGTCAGCACTTATATTCCGATAATGGCACCAACTTTATACGAGAAATTTATAAACTTTGTCAATCAACTGAATTTGAAACCTATGCCAAAAATAATATGATTCAGTTTCATTTTAATCCCCCTGGTTCTCCGCATTTTGGAGGTTTGTGGGAAAGTGCGGTAAAATCCTTTAAACATCATTTACGTCGTATAGTATCTGTCAGGTGGAAGCGGTGTTAAATTCTCGACCTCTCTTACCAATAACTAATGACCCTAACGACCTCAAAACCCTCACTCCTGGACACTTTCTTGTTGGCCATCCTCTTAACCTCATACCTGATATTGACATTCAAACAACACCGATGAACCACTTCACGAGATACCAGATGTTACAATCCATGGTTCAACACTTTTGGCGCAGATGGTCTACCCAGTATCTACATACACTCCACGAGCGTTCAAAATGGCGTTTCAAAACCGATATGGAAAAGCTTTAATGATCCTTGGTTCTTTTGAAGGATGACAACAATCCACCATCCAAATGGACAACCGGAAGGATAGTGAGTCTACACCCAGGCAAGGACGGTATCACACGTGTTGTTAGTGTACGTACCTCGAACGGCAATATTTTAAAACGAAGTGTTGTCAAGGTGTGCCTTCTCCCCATATCTGATGAAGATCAAGGACTTCCATAGACTCACCTATATCACGGACATTCGCAGTCAAAAATGGACTTACTTGTGTCAGTAATGAAAATTTACATTATGTACCCAACATTTAAATTATTGAAAGATACCGCAGTACTTTCAAGGGCGGCGGTATGAACAATCTTTTTTATCTAGTTGCTGTTTTAAACATAGCCACCAGCCTAAGGTGTTATCACCATGGTTATACTTTTTGACATAACTGTCAATATACAGTCCACTTATTTTGTATTGTCACAATAAATAAAATCAATAGAAAAAGCTATTAAAATAAGCTGTTAACTAACAAAAGGATAAATATTCTGATCAAAGAGAAGAATCATATCCAATAATGTTAGATCTCGTTTAAGATATTCAAATTTGGCGCTCTTACAATCATTCAACCGCTCACGCATGCGCGCCAAAGTGGGCGGGCGCAGGGTAGGAGACCTACTTCCTGTGTATCCGTCCGTCGAGTCAGCATTCCGCTTTCCACTGCTTGACATGGGTTGTGAGGTTGTGAATACATCTAAGGATAAGAAATCTAACATCAGGTGTGGGGTACACGTGCACTTTCTTAACCTTTCTGTGCTGTGTGAAATTTTGTAGTTCATACATGCAAATAAATGTTTCTGTGAGTGAATTAAAATACATTATGGCAGGAGAGCACCAATTTTGAAACATCTGCAAAACCGTGTTGAATGTGGATGACAGTAATGTATGGGTACAAAAAAATGTTGGTTTCCAAACTGTAAGTGTGTAAGACCGGAAAACTGTAAGTAGAGTTGATCCTTTTCTATTAAAATCTGTGCAACGGTGGTTACCGCATGGCAACCCACTCAAGACACGTGGGAAAAGTTTAAACTTGATTTTTATGTAGGTATCTTTTCCCAATCAACAGAACTTAGGTAAACTTTTAAGCGATGCGGTGAACTGCCATAGATCGAATTAAACTCGAGATAAAAATTATTGTCTTGTAATCGGCATGATGACTGATTTTGGAGAGCTTTATCCAAAGAGTTCTGGTAAGTAGGTATATTGGACAGTTCTTTTTCGTTGAATGGTGGAATTGATTGAATTCGAGTCTTTGTGGTCTGTACAATTATTTCAAACTTGGGTATTTCAGTTATTCTTAGTGACTCGCCATGCCTACGAGTATTGTGGTACGATATGAGTTATTTGATTGAATTTGTTACTAATTATCACACTATATTTTGAAAAAGTGTAAAAAAAATACAAATGATCGTAGTTGGACATGAAAAGAAAAATTCTTAACAAATAAATTGTTTCTATTGCGACAAAAAAAATAATAAATAACCTACATTTCTGGCGAATTTACAATTAACACTTCACCGGCTCATAATAACAACAACGATAACGCCGACAAAGCATTCTACCGAAACTGTAAAAAAAACAGACATCACAGTGCTTTTGCCGTCCAAACAAACACTCTCGAGTCGGTGTAATTGAAACCGGACACCTGAACAAATTTTAGGACTGACGGACAAAAGATTGGCAAAAAGACTTGGAACATAAACAACGTTAGATATTTTGGAGATTGCCGTATTTGAAGTTTTAATAGGTACATCACCAACACCATTCGTGTAAATTTTACTATTGTTTGCTACAGTTACTTCTAGCCCAATTTGTTTTTTATCATCAAAATTTTCCATCCAGTCACGGCGAGAGCTCATATGATTTGTAGCCCCCGAATCCACATACCAGCTTTCATGATTAGCATTGACGTTAACACCAAGAGCAGTAAATAAAGCTTTTCCTTTTTGAACACTTTGTTTTTCTTGTTTTGGCTTATTTTCAATAACAGTTTGTTTAGGGCAACTACTTTTCGGATGACTAGTTTACATTTCCAACACCATGGTTTCTTTTGATTTTTGAACCGGGTTTTCGTTGAAAAAAGTGCAGTAGTTTCATTGTGACTATTCCATCGTTTATTATCTTGCAACAACTTCGTTTTGACTAGATCACTCGTTATTTGGACACCAGAGTGCTCTAACGCCATAGTCATAGGTTCATATTCATCAGGTAAACCTTGCAACATAATAATACCAATATATTCGTCATCAACTGGTTTCCCGATACCAGCCAATTGTTCTGAAATTGCCATAATCTCATTAACATATTGTTCCATAGAGTTGAAGTTTTCGAGCTTCATAGAAAACAAACTACGCATCAGTCTTACTCTTCTATTTAAACCTTTGTCTTCAAATGCTTTTTCTAACGCATCCCAAGCGGCTTTAGAGGTCTCAGCTTGCATTACATGCGACAAACAGTTGGTTTCGATCATTAAGTTGATCTTGCTCAAAGCTTTTTCGTCTTTTCGGATTTTAGTAGAAGCATCTATAGTATCTCCATCAGGATAACCCACCACGGAATACCATAGATTATCATGTCTCAGTAAGTTCTTCATTTGAAATTTCCAAATGTTGTAGTTTTCTCGCCCTTTAAGTTTGGCTAAACCACCAATTAATACTGATGAATCTTCTTTAGACATTTTTTCAAACTCCTCCAAGCTCAGCTGTCACTATACAAGTATTTACAAATTATTTGTTATTTGGGTGATCTGGGCCCATAACCTATAGTTTAAATAGTAGTGGAACTATTATTGTAAATATATTTCGAACAGATACAACTAGCTTGTTTTATGAGAACTTTTAATTAACTTATTTTCAGTCAAAATTACATATGTCAACATTAATAATATATATATGACAGTAACAAACTTAAAAAAGATGATTTATTATTTTATAGGATTAGATCAAATTGGTACCATGAATTCCAACAGAGTGTCATCAAAATTGCTTAATCAAAACTATAAATACACTCCCGAAACGTAAATCTCAAAATTTGAAATGATGTTTATGCTGAATAGGTAGTCAATGTATCGGTCGCCAAAAATATTAGGAACTTGGAAGAAGAAACATCCATCCAGATACTTGCAAATTGCACAGCAATTCACAATCCTAGGGCACAGCACCTAGGAGATTACTGAATATAATAGGGACATATAGGTACCTAAGTTAATGCCTACAGGGGTGTATAGTGAAATGAGAAACACAAGATGCTCCTTCTCACTAGGAAAACATACCTCTGTATTTCAGGCAGAGATTTATGCTATCCTAAAATGTGTCAGAATTACCAAACATAGGACTGACACTCATAGGATAAACATACTAACTGACAGCCAGGCAGCCCTTGCAGCTTTAAACAGCCGCAAGGTAACATCCAGACTGGTAGAAGAATGCCAGAAAAAACTAAATGAACTAGCAGACCACATTAAAGTAAGACTAGTGTGGGTGCCGGGACATAACGGTATTTCTGGAAATGAACAAGCTGATGAACTCGCAAGAAGAGGTTCAATTTAGTGGATATAACCTATTATTATGCTCTATACACTCATATTTTCAAAAAAATTTATACAGTGGATCTTTCTATGTAGGTACTGAAAAAATGCAAAACCGCGAGAATTCTTTCAATTTCTTGTAATATTACTAACGAAATAATTTTGGGTTCATTAAGCTCAACTTGCTCGTGAGCTAGAATGCTCATCCTTTTATTAAATAATCATGTATTAACGTAATTACTGGTGGGTGACATCCGTTGGCTTTATTGAAAAATGTATGCATTACGATCTTAATTATTCATTTACTTCGCAAAAAATTCTAAATTGATACCTATAATTTTAAGATAAATTGCTTTTTGGATTGTAACGGCTCTCTGCAAAGTACACAGAAGTGGTGCAACGAACTAAAAAATTGAGTCCTTCTTAAAGTTAACCACAACCAGGATATTATAATCATCCATCAATGGGGGTCTGATACAAAAACTTTTCAAGAATATACAATTCTCTGCTTAAGAGTAAATTGGATCAAGGTGCAATAATTTACGATCCATCCATACTTACCCAAAAGAATGTCTCATTCCCTTTGGTTCCTCTCGCTTTTTCAAAAAATGAAACGATGAAGTCGATTAATTAGCTGTTAATACGACATCCAAACTAGAAGAAGTTAAGCCACGAGTTGAATTTTTTCTATCAATACCTGACAAACGGAGAGATCACGTACTCTTAAGCCGCCTGCGAGGTCACACACTCCTTAAGGTACGGATTGTTAGGACAGTGCGCGGCGCAAAACTCACAGTCTGCCGAACGCTGCGTAAAGACGCTCAAATCAATGTGATGGAATGATCAGCAGAGCAGAATTAACTGTGGGCTTGACTTGTTGAATTGTTTTATTATTTTTGAGTTAATTATGGAAAAATTTTCTCCTGCGGAAGAAGAAACCTTAATAGATTTGGTCAGTGAACATCCTGCCTTATATAAGATAAAAAGTAAAAGTTACAATGATAATATTGTAAAAAATAATATTTGAAAAAAAATTGCTGAAATAATGCAAAAAGAGAGTGAGTAAATGTAATACCATTACATTGGATAATATTTATATAATTTTAAGTAAATACAACGAACGTCAGTCGAAATATCTATCCTAACACTCCACTCTAACAAAAGCAGACGTGAGACGAGGTGGACAGATTCTGCCGCAAGTTTACGTCGTGCGCCGCGCACTGTTCTAACAATCCGTACCTTTACGCACCAGTATCTTCTCAACAAAGAACCAGTACCAGAATGTATACATCGTCATACTTCTCTCACATTGGAACGAAACATGTTATATAGAGTGTCCTGAATATTCCAGAATAATTTATAATTTAAGTACGGTACTCAAGTGCTCACCAAAGACACAAGTGCTTCAATCAAATATCTCAAAATTCGGTTTGAGAAATTTTCAAATGTTTTTGCATATTTGGCATATATAGTGAGGATTCTACCTTCCTCTGGTGCATGTGCATTATCCTCGAGTGTGAAGCACTGTCTCTTTTGAGTCCTAGGAGGAGAGCGCTCAAGGGAGGATTTCTCCAGGAAAATAATGTTCAGTATGATAAGGGCAACTGGTCCCTTCACATAAACGGTACAATCAAGAGCACAAAAAGTCTTTTGGCTGAGGCACTGAGATCTTGAAGCATCTGACTAGTGAACCCGAGCTAATCAATCAATTAATCCCAACAGATACATCAAAAGGCAGCAAGTATCTGAATTTGCCAGAACAAAATGCTTAATTAAAATGTAATATATTACTTCCGAGCTATCTTCGAACATCCACATAGCATGTCCTTCGTATATGTTCTACGGAGATCCTATCAAGATCCGTCACAGCATTTTCAAAAGGGGGTGTCCGGTGTTCTTAGTATATTCATAGTATGAAGTAAAAATCATGTTTTAAAACGTATGTACTAAGAATATACATAAAAAACTGATCTAAATAATATATGCTTATTATGTACCTACCACACTAGAACATTATTAAAATTTTATATAATCTGGATTTTCTTTTACCAAATCTCCATTTTAATGATGGTCCCAGAGATATAAGACGTTTGATATTCTATTTGGACTATTTTTGAAATTTAAATTTGTAGAATGATTTTAAAATCCCAAGCTGGATGTACACTGCCATGGTGAGACCAATCATCACTTATGGAGCTATTGCGTGGAGTAGTAGAACTAGCCTATTGACGACGAGAGGAAACCTCTCCAAAATTCAAAGACTAGCCTGTATATGCATTACAGGATCAATGAGAACATACCCAACGGCAGCCATGGAAGAGATTCTCAACCTCACCCCTCTACATATGGTGGTGGAAAGCGTTGCAGAAAGAACAAGATACAGACTAAGTAGAGAGGGAATCATTAAAAAAAACACCTCCTCACTTCTTAGAAATCAGACAACCTGGGACATGCCACAAGACGGTATGATGAAAAAGTATAACTTTTCAAAGAAATTCGTTACGGAAATGAGCAACAAGAAGGAATGGGATCCAAATACCATTACCAGACTTGGAAATAATGCCATTCAATCGTACACAGATAGCTCAAAAGCAATAAAAGGAACTGGGATAGAAGTGTTCGGGCCAGGAACCAAACACTCTGAAAGTTTGGGAAAAACCTCAAGTATCTTTCAAGCAGAAATCCACGCCGTAAGGAAGTGCGCCCAGTTCAATATTGATAAAGGATACAGAAGACAAAGGATTATCATAACGTCGGATAGTCAAGCAGCCATTAAGGCACTGAGCTCTTGTGTAATCAGTTCCAAAATGGTGTGGGAGTGCCTAGACAAACTCAATGAACTAGACGAGAACAATATAGTCACCTTACTATGGATTCCATTACACACTGGAATAGAAGGAAATGAAATAGCAGATGAACTAGCAAAGAGAGGGACTGAAAGACCTTTCTGGGGGCCTGAACCCTTTTGCGGAATCAGCCCCAATGTAATATTGGAAGAAATAAGTGAAGCAGAGAAAAGGAGAAGATCTGACTATTGGAAAGATCTAGTAGGGCTTATACAATCAAGATCAAAAGAATGCATAAGTCAAAGTAAAACTGCGCTAAGAGTTTCAACAGGGATCCTAACGGGACATTGTCGCCTGAATGGGCACCTGAAAAAGCTCAAAATACTGGAGGAAGAAGAATGCAGATTTTGTGGAATGGAAGAAGAAACCTCCATCCACATACTTTCCAACTGTACAGCACTACAGAATCCTAGAGCACAGCATCTAGGAGATTACTGGATGGAAGAGAAACTTTTGCCTAAGTTGAAGCCTGCAAACATCCTAAAATTCCCCCGGGAAATAGGATTAAAGAAACTACTAGTTTTTGAGACTCTCCTCAGAGACTGAGTAAAAGTAAGGGGCACAATAGATCTTTTAGGTCTCAGTGAATGTCCCCAAAATACATACATACATACAAAATGAAGATAATAAGAGGGGGCCAAAATGGAGATAAAAACACTTTCAAATGACATAATTCATTCAAAAGTCATAGATCAATTCATACAAATGAATGAATCACAAAATATTTAATCAAAGGTAATTACCGCCAACTGTTGATTTGGAAGAAAAAAATGTGGAGTAGGTATGTAAAAAAATTAATATGCTGAAAGTGAACAGCAATTCAAATGTCACTTTGTGTAGAATGCTCCGTATCTAAAATCTATATCGTTTACGAGATATTTATTTTTTTTAAGCAACCGGGAAGTAATGCATTATATTTTAAAGTTGAGTGATTCACTCAACGATTTCAATTAATCATTCAATTGTATTAGCTTTTATCAAAAAAACAGATACCAGAATGTCGTTGCCGGATCTCGTACTTATATGAATGGTTCGAGTGGCTCCGTTTCGATTTTGTCCGGCCTTTGTGTATGTTCTTCACGCATAATACCTACCTCGGATATAATTTTTTCAGTCCCAAACTTCATTAGTGTAACAACTGTTCAATCTCATCCATCCACCTTTTAAGATACATAGTCTCCTTTTATTCCATGATATCTTTTCCTCTGTAGATTAGCATCCAAATGATCCCAAATTAATTTAGATACTCTCCAGGATCTACGTATCCGCTTCATGGGCTCCAGCATAGGGGCCCCGAATAATAAAATATTAAAAACCAGTAAAACAATACAAAGCCCGGAATAATAGTATATTATTATAAGTATCGAGAACGGCAAGGGTTGTTCACCGGTCGACAGCAATGTTTGGAGAAATTTTGCTGGAGACCGGTATTACCCTTAACGTTCGAAATGCTTATACCATTTTTGCGCGATCGTATTGAAATATTCGAATTTCGAATAAAATAATTTAAATTTCTTCGAAATGAACGAAATGTCAAAAGTGACATTTATACTTCTCGATCAGTTTAAAATATAATTTGCATTTTGGTGAAATTGTTTTCATGCTATTTATCACTTTTTATATTGTTCTGTTCGATTCTGTTCATTAAAAAATATCAATCTTCTTATTTTTTTGTTTCTCTTGTGTAATGAATGAAGTAATATATTATTTAGGACCACTTAAATGTATGTAGGGCTAAGACGTAAATTACTTACCGACGTCTGAACGGTAAGTAAATCACTTACCGACGTGTTAGACTTAGAAACCAGTAAAAACAACCTACCAACCTAACAACCGATGCTGTAAATAAACAAAAAAGATCGATCGCGCAAAAAATATTAAATTTAGGTACTCTCCAGACATTTAGTGACAAAGAGAAATGATTTTTGAAAATAGGTAGGTTTTGAATTTATTTAATAAATCGACAGAACTAAAAAACTTTCATTCTAATTATACGTTGGGAAGAAATTTTAGTAAGATTTAATTCAAAAAGTTACAGGCCCGTAGTTTGGACATATGTGAAGGCATTAAAACGTCATTAAAAGCATTTATAAGGATTATTTTTTTCACTTGTCAAAATCTGACATTTTGGTGGTTTTAACCAATAGCAATACATTATTCTAGCCGATCATTCGGTATTATACTGATAATTCTGCTTCCTCATCGATAAAACCTTGTTTACATCGAAACGTCAAAATTTTACTTTAAATTTGTCATTATTGACAACTAAAAGTGCTTCGAAGTTTATTGAAAAATGAACACAAACCAATTGAGTGCCATCACCCAAGAGAATATTGAACATTCAGGTATTACAAAATTTTAAATTGTTGAAAAAAATAATCTTCCCAAATACAACTCGCTCTTCAAATTTTATCACATAATTTTTCATTTTCATCACTTAAACTTGTTTATTTAAGGCAAAAACATTCAACCAAACCGAATTTAGATAAAATCCCTCGTCCTAACGGACTCGTGATTTTATCAATCGGTTTGTTTTCATATTTTTGCCAAATAAACAAGTTTTCGTGGAAAAGAAAAAATTATCGATAAAATTTGAAGCACTCGTGGTATTACCTTTGATAATTTTTTACTGGATATAGTAACCAATCAAATTACCTAATTTCAAGTCATGTGTAAAATTTCATCCAATCACCGCTGTATTACAGCGATAATACCCTACATGTGGTGTTTTCAGTTTGGTGTTTATGTTTTATTAAAAATTAATTAAACGTCAAACTGACAACTGGATTAAAAATGTCGGAAAGATTTGGTATTGCATCTAACGATTCAATTAATTTACCAATTGTACTTTTCACAACTGTAGTTTTAAATAAAAATGAATAATTTTTGATTAAAACTAATAAAGTTTGTATTGAAAAGTATTAAGCGTCAGATTGACAATCAATTTTTTGATATCTACAAAGTAAAAAATTATCTTATCGTATACTCCTCGGGTGATAAATACTCAAAATTTTGTCGTAGAGAATCCTTCAAGCGTGTTGCTCAAAGATAATAGCCCTCGGCCTGCGGCCTTGGGCTATTATCAAGCAACACGCTTTCAGCATTCTCTATGACAAAATTATCTCGGTATTATCAAGACCCTAGGGGTTATACTACTGAATATACGACCTGAATCAGATAAAAAACTAAAGGAATATCAAGATACAGCCAGAAAATTAAGCACTAGCAATGTAAACACGAGTCGAATTATTTTAAAATACAGGTAGGTACCATACTATTCAGATGACAGAGACCAACTAAATGAATGTGCTCAATACAAAACTTATTTAAAACAAACTCAGCTAGAGTCCCACTTGTAATGATAAATATGTTAAATTTTATTTTTGAAAAGAAACTCGTTGACGTTCTTCCAAATTTTTATATTATTTTGAAGATTTTTCTAACTTTTTCTATTACTAGTTATGAAGCGGAACGTGCGTTCTCTTAAATGTCCT